>JAPWDM010000009.1:17142830-17442830 GCA_035578155.1 Brachynemurus nebulosus
GCGCGCACATTTTTGTACGCAAAATAGCTGTTTGCCCACTGTACTCTTCCCGCATACTTTCTTGCGTGTGGAAAATAACTTTCCACACGCAAATTGACAATAAAACACGCAAAATTTAATCAAAACACGCAAAGCCGCCTCTTAATTTTTCATTTAATAAATATTTCATAATTATTTCTATAGAAACCACCAACAAAGTAATTGAAACGATAATTAATTCAGAAAGAAAAGACGAACGCTTAAAAATATTATTTTAAAAAGTAATAAAAATGTCAAAAATAGTGATAATAATAGAAAAAAGTATGTGAAATTCGTAATAAAAAATGGTATGTGCAACTCGTACGGGATTGTCGATTGCCCCACTCAAGCGAATGAGCGCACTCACTACGCTCAATACTATACCTTTAAGCTTTTTGAATATAAATTTAAATTTATCCGTTTATCAGAAAATGATACTAGGTATGTATGATTCAGCAATTTGTAAACTCAGAGACTGTACGCAATTTTGATAAAATGTTTTAATGTCTAGTCGCACCATTACAAGATAAGTCAACAAATAGAATATAAAGACTACCACCAGTTACTTCTATTTAAAGTTCTACTTCCTTTTTCTTTTAAATGCAGAAAAATTCTGTTTTTTTTCCTTTTAGAAAAAAAAAGAAAAAAAAACAAATACATAAATAGCAACATCTGAAGTAAAGAAAAACATTTGATGATATCAGTAAGAAGTGTACGACAGAGAAAGACTACAAACGTCAGAAAAAAAAAGACAGTAGAAGGCAAGGACAAGATAAAATATACACAAAAACTTGTAAAAACGTTTGTAAGATTATGTTTACTATGCTATTGACACAAAAATAAACATACTTATACATAAAGTACAAAACAGCGTAGCATGGCGTAGACTAACTAAAAAGAAAACAAAAATATTCATGTATAGAAAGAGAAAAGAAGACGGAAGTAAATATTTGTTTTTGTGTAAAAGAGATAGCTATACTCTCTCATACATACTTACATAAATGTAACCAAACATGTCTTTTACTTGGTACAAGGCTACCACTATTACCGACCGTTACCAACTGACGCAAATAAAAATCCCAATAGAGTTATTCTTTCTTTCATTTTGTTATACGACTGTACCATATACGCTTGGGTACTTGTATATGTACTGGGTTAGGAAACAGAAAAGTTTTTAAATCGATTGTCGGACACAAACCAAACAGACCAGACCAGCTATCAACATTTCATCCGTAGTTTACCGTTTGTTAAGCTACTGAAGGAAGGCTACGTACATACGAGGGGCTACTGTATTTGCCTGATACAATATTTGCCTATGTTGTTACTTATATAGACGGGGAGCCAACGTGCACTTTATTCGGAAAGTGAACAACCTCGGCGCCATAAGAACCTATCATTTGTTGAGAATTACTAAAAATGGTATTTACTAATATTTCGAAAAGGCCCGACGAGGAGGTCGGATAGCCGAGGTTGTAACCCCCGGCTGGAAAAAGAGGACACGTAGCATTCGATAGAGGCTCAGGAAAACCTAAAACCTTTTTTTTGCTCGTCACTTATTTTTTCGGGGGGAAATTTTTAAGAGATGGACTATTCCCGCGACTTGCCATTTTTCTCCAAGCCCCTGATTTTTAAAAATATCTTTTTAGTTACCTACTTTTTCTTATAAAATGTACCTACCATTTTTGGGGATCCGTTTAAAATCAGCATATTTGTGGAAAAAGTGTACAACTGGGTACAGTTATCACTTTTTTAAATAAAATTGTAAATTTCGAAAAGGTCCTTTTTATTGAAAAGTAGATACTTTTCATGATATTTGTCAGAACCTTCAGAAAACCCGTTTCTTGGCAATTTTGAACAAAAGTAAAACTTGAGATTGAAGTTGCTTAGCTAGATTGCTGGCATACGTTTCAAACGTATACGAAATGCCTTTATACCAAATCTCAGCCTGTCGAAAACTCTAAATGAAGCTCTGAGCCAACTATTAGAGACCAAACAGTACACTGCGGTGTTAAGAAAATGACAACCCCAAACAGTTATCTTCCAGTTTTTCAAGAGTTTCAGTTATCAGTTTTCTGAGTAAAGTTTGGATGATTTTCGTTTGATATACGATCTAAACGTACATTATTTCAAAATTATTGGGGTTCTGGCGCTAACTGCAACACACTCGAGTTATAAACTAAGGAATTTCCTTATCAAGCAATTTGATAAAACTAGTGATGAGCAAATACAAGACCAAGACCAAGACTTGGCAGTCTTGGTCTTGGTCTTGCTCTTGTATTGAGAATCTTGGTCTTGCTAGAGCAGTTTGAGTCTTGGTCTTGCAAAATGCAGTCTTGGTCGTGGTATTGCTAAAAAATCTTGCACTTTTTTGCATTTTTTATTAGCCAATTTTTTTCTTCTCAGACTATTTAAATATAAATAGTTTTGCAAGAGTCTTGCTTCTTTCTTGTCTTTGTCTTGGTATTGGTCTTGCTCTTGGTATACATAGATTTGGTCTTGGTCTTGCAAAAAATGCAAGACCAAGACAAGACTGCAAGACCAAGACTAATTTTGCTCATCACTAAATAAAACCGAAGTGGAATCAAAAAAAAAAAAAGAACATCCAATTTAATTAAATAATTGATTTTCAACAATTCATATATTTCTCACCCCCAACCGTACCAAAATTTTTGGGAGCCACGTCCCTTTCCCTCCGACCAAATACAACAATAGTAATAACAATTAGAACGAAAAATCATTGAACAGAAAATACATCCTTTTGACGAAACCAAATAATATTAATAATTGTAATAATATCCTCCTCTATCTCTATTTCTATGTCTATCCGTTCATCCGTCTATCTACATATATATCTGTTGGTCTATCTGTCTGTCCGTCTGTCTGGCATTTATATGAATATGATAATTCGTATAATATTAATAATTATTATTATTACCCAATCCAATCCCATTGATGGGATAAACTATGAACGTAGGTACAATAATAATAAATAGTTAATACGTTCGAGTTACATCGGGAATTATGTATGTATAGTGGAACGGGATGAGCGGTAGTGGGGATAGGAGTGGGGGGATATGACACGAGATGACACGGATACATTAGTAGAGTTGATATGATAACATGTAATCATTAAAGTTACAGTGAAACATCGGACTAGTTAGATATATGTAATGCGGGTTTGGTTTAGTTTGGGATGTGCTTAACAATATGTGCCTAACAATGGTCGTACATATGTATAGACATACACATACATATTTATGAATTGTATAGGGGATTTCAAAAAAAAAATTTAACGGTCTTTACTAGTAATTAATAATCTAGATTCAGCATTTCCCTATATTCTTAAGCGAAGGTTTACTCGAGAGTCCTTAAAATTATGTATTTTTCTAGAATTTTTTTCTCAAGAACGGAAGTAAATATCAATTTCAAATTTTGTACACATATTTATTAAGTATTAAACTATACAAAAAAAATTTTTCAAGGAAAAATATAAAAAATTGTCCATTTTATAGATACTGCAGTGTGACGATCCGAAAATCCAATGCCTTGTTGGCGGACATCCTAGCGCCGGTAATAAACCACCGAAATCCAAAAACAAAAAAGATTTATAAGATGTATGAAGAGTATCGGCACCTCTACCTATAATATCAATAAATTGCTGAAAGAAAAAAAAATAGCGGATGTTTGAACTTTTGATTACGATTTTTATCTTATTTTTCGCTCTTTAAAGTAAACTTAAAAATAAAAAAAATATTGAAAGTGTATCGAACTTAGGTAGAGGTACCGAAGAATTGAATTATCTTTAAAATAAAAAATTTAAAAAAAGGATCCATCGAATAGTTTTTGAGTTATCGTGTCCGCCAGTTCCAAAAATGTAGTTTCGAGATATTATAATATATATATAAAGAAACGTATTTTCAAAATTTTATATTTAATACTCATTATTGCGTGAACTACGTTTTCTGAATTTTTTTTTTTATAGAAAGCTGGATTCGGTTAATGTGCAAGAATCTTGTTTTTAAATTATTTTCAGTAAAATCACTTTGGGAACATATTCTACACATAATTTGCTATCAATCTCGGCAAAAAAAAATCGATTTTTATGTGCCGAACAACTTCGTGCAAGTTCGGCACATAATAAGATTGGACTGTGTAGAATGAATAATTATTGAGTTTTACATCCATATTGAATAAACGCAAGAGGTATTGGTTGTGTATTGTATGTATTTAATGTACCTGTGAACTCTATAGTTCGATTAAACGATTAAGACTTGTAACAGTACTGCTATCTAGCGATGTATATAAGTATTTCAAAGTAACTGGTATTGTTCAAAGTACATAACTGGTATTGGGGACGCAAACCCCGAATAAGCAGTGAATAGTAATGACGAACAGAAAAAGGAAGTTTGAAATGGCGAATTGATAATGAGTTAAGTTAGAAACTGTTTTGGAAAATTAACAAAAAATTTATATTAAAAAAATATTTAAAAATAAAATAATATAAAAAATAATCAACCAATATATTTGAAATTATAAAAACAAAAGGAAAACCTATAAATAAAATATTATCATTACTTAAATCAAAAGAAAACAAAATTAATAAAATACATGTGCTTTCGTGTTTAACCTACAAGAGAATATTATATTTTTTTTTTAAAATATTCCCTGTGTTTCATTTATCTACCTTGGAACCATAAAATCTACATCAAGAAAATCTTCCAGTTACGATAAACTCATTAGAAATAACTTTTGTGATATAATAAATACGTTGTCTTTGTAATTTTGTGTTTCTAATAAAAAAAATCGTAGTTAATATTTTTTAAACCTTTATTTATTTCTAATTTTTATTATATACATAATTAACCCTAGAACGACAAACTTATTTTTTCTACTCTTAAACTACAAACTGGGGTATATATTTACCCCACGGGATTTTTGGTCGTAAAATCGATCTGACAGCAGCAATTTCACTTAAAAGAACGCGAATTTGTTCGTTTTTTCATGCTGAAGAGAATGGTGAAGAGTAAATTCAATTTAATCAAAGCTTAGTCGGTGAAAAATCTATTTAAATAGCTAAAAGTGTTCAAAAACGCTCAAATTGTCATTTAATAAACAAAAATTGATAACTATTTTTCTAATGAACCGATTTTCAGATTTCAGACGGTATTTTAAAGAGGACACAAGGGACTTCAAGCATATAAATGACATCATGATGTTTTGCCAAAAAAGTCGATTTATTTTGGATTTTGAAAATTAAAAAAATTGGGAATTTGATATGTGGAAAAATCAAACAAAAATGCATGAAATTTTAGTTTTTAAGAATATATTTCATTTTTTTTCATACAAAATGTAAAAAAAGGAGAATTTAACTTATTCAAAGGCACTACAATCGCTGCAATATATATTTCCATGATTCTCGCAGGTCGGTCGCTTGCACTTCGTGCAATATATTCGCGTTTTGCGGTCTTCCTCGAGGACACAAGCAGCATCGGGCTGGCTATATCTAATGTTTTGTTGCAAAATAAGGTCATTATAAGTGAATCCAAATTATTTTAGCAAGAAAAATAAAAATAACTTACCTAAACAAAACACTGACGTAAACTACAAACTGGCGTACATATCAACCCCATACTAGCTTCACGTTTTCCCTTCGTCGCAGTAGACAAGAAACCGCAGGGTTTCCCGACCTCACTCTACTGTTAGAACCTTGAACTAAATTATGGTATAGGTGTTCAGTCGATAATGTTACTGACTAATTTAAAAACGTAGTTTAAAGTTTACCTGGGGTAGATTTCTACCCCAGTTTGTCGTTCTAGGGTTAACTTTAATAAAAACAAGTCGTCAAGTGCAAGTTGTACTTGCGCTAACAGTGTTCCGTACAATCAGTTGTTTCTAGGAATTTTTTATAACGGGATGTGAAGGTGGATAAAATATTTTTCCTAATAAATAAATTTTATTCCTAAAGTATAACCCATTTTTAGATTTCAGAACGATCGTGTTCGTATGTGTCACATCGTGAACGTATGTGTCCGGACTGTTATATTTTAAGAAGTTTTAGTTATGACCACTGATGGTGAGGGACATTACTTAGTGCGTGTCAAACACGCACTTGACGAATTTTTTTTTATCAAACCTCAAGTAAATCTTCCCTTAAATTACTTTCAGCAAAATCACTTTGGGAACATATTCTACACATAATTACCTACCAATTTCTGCAAAAAAAAATCGAGTTTTCTTAACGACTCTCAAGTAAACCTTCCCTTAATGATAATGCAAACCCTTCTGCATTATCTAGGAATGATCAAAAAAATTTGATTGAATTTTTTATTAGCACAAAGTACAAAACTTTAGGATGTGCCAACGCTCGTTTGGCAAATATTAAAATCTCACTGGAACAGCGTTTTTCAACCTTTTTTATGGCGCGACCCCCCCGGGTATGGAAAAATATTTCTCGACCCCCTAGTATAGAAAAATATTTCGAGACCCCTACCCTCTGCTATTTCTAACTTTTATTTTATTTTATGTTATAAATATCGAATCCGTTTATCATTATTGATTATTTTCAGTTTGGTGTCAATAAATATATACGTAATAAAGGATTTTAAACAGGCATATTTTTATGTCGACATCGAAGTTGACGACTTATAGTAGTTTCTGAACGCGCGCGTGACTTGTGTGAGAGAGACATAGCGCAACGTAATGAGCGCTGCGTGGAGCATCAGACGAGTAAAGGATAGCACTTTTGAGTTCCTTGAATTCGCTTTGAATCGTGTTTAAATTTATTGAATTGGGTTGTTGTTTGTTTAGTAGTTGCTCACTGTCTTTTATTGTTTAATAACCAAAATTCTGTGCTCACTGTAATTATTGAAAATGGATGAATTTCTGGAAAGACATGCACAACCGTCAACTTCAAGTTCCAATGAGAGTAATGAAACAAAAGCGTCTATATGACGACAATTATTTAAAACTCGGATTTACTGTTATTGAAAATAAGCCGGTTATTTGTTTTAAAATTTTATCAAGCGAAAGTATGAAACCATCACAGTAATGTAACCTTTAATTAACCTTTTCTTTATTAAATACTATGTATTGAACTAGAGTGGTTTTATTGTTAAAGTAACTGCGACCCCTTTAAAAAGGCTTCGCGACCCCCTGGGGGGTCGCGACCCACAGGTTGAAAAACACTGCACTAGAACGTTACAGTACAGCCTTCCTAAAAGACAATAGTGAAACAAGTCGTGGTGGTAATGACTCTTGCTTCGGTTTTGCATTGGTCTTGAAGGCTAAGACCAATATAATGTTTTGCATAATTCAGCCAAAGTAATATACCCTATTTCAAATACAATTGATCATGAGTCAAAGTTAAAAAATTAAATAATTCTTATTTTCAAAACAAATCAACCTTCTATTCTTTTCTAAAAACAAACTGCAATTTTAAAATTTACGTAAGTGCAATAAGATAAAGCCAAGAAAACGGAAATTATTTAAATTCATAAGTCATGAAGCATGGTTAAATTTAACTGAAATGGACCATATCAAGATTATAGGTATACATATACCAATGCTAAAACTTAAATGGACAAGTTCAAGGCAAAAGCAAAATTCTTGCTAAAATATAAAAACCTCGATAGGTGTGCAATTTTTGGAAAATGACTTATTAATTAATAATTTATTAAAGTTTCTGAAAGTTTCTTAAGAATCTTCATCACAAGATCAGGATTATACAGGTGTTCCGAATAAAAATGCCAGCATGGAGATCTCGTAAATGGTGTGGGATACAATTTGAGTTAAATTAGATATTCGAAGTTTTGTTTTTTTTATGAAATGTGAAGTAGGTTTTGGTACAACTAAATGGTACTTTTTCTTCTTTTTCTATCGATATGTTATTATGTTATGTTTGTCTTGCAAAATAACCTCAAAAATCGAAAAATATTCTATCTTGAAACAGTTTTTCGAAATTTACGTCTAGAAATGAACAAATTGCGCAACAAATAACTAAATATAAACTCTATTATCGTACGATAATTTTCTGTGAAAAAATTAAAAAGGTAAAAAGTTCGAAAACGAATTGGGATCGTACTGGTAAAACGCAACTTCCTTTTAGTAAATTATTTATATTGAAGAATACTTTAACTGGAGTACTTGCTCTAAAATTCTGTCCAACAAAACCCCCTATTACCTGTATTTTGGGGTTTGAATTATCAGAAACGCTCGCAATTCCTTAAAGTCTTATTTCTGTCATCCCAAGAACTTTAATTTTCAGTCGTTTAATCATATCTATTCTCTTCAGAAAACAACTATGTACACGATAGCAACCGTTATGTACAATTTAGCAACCGTTCAAAATTCAATGAAACTTATTATACTGTGTATATGCGGCTGTTAGTTTACAACTGTATCATTATTTCAGTGGTTTACCACACATATAGGATAGTGGCGCTGTTGCTGATGTTAGTGAGGTTCTAATCACCTATTCTATTTACTACCACTCATCTTTTATTCCTCTCTCTTTCTCTGGGGCTTATCGTGTATTTACGTACGGATATAACAAACCGAACCTAACTTGTGTATGTTTATAAATATATAATTATTATACTTGTTTTAAACCCCAAAACGACGTACATATTCTACCATACGGCTTTACTAAATAAAGATAGTGTTATAATTATTATTGTAAATATTAATATGATAATATAAAATTTAATTTATTAGGTCCGTGTAACTATATCCATTTCTGTCTGGTTCGTTTATTGAACGGGTACAAAATAATAACAATTTTGGAAACTCTGATTGATAAAAATTACAATTTAAAATATTTAGGGTACATATTTTATCTTACTCCAGTCAGGGCAGTCTTTAGGGCAGTGCGACCGGTGCGGCCGCACCAGGCCTCGCGCCTGGGAAGGCCCCGCGCTTTCTTTTTTTTTCTCTCTCGGTATAATGGTCAACAAAAAACGTTCTAGTTCACCTTTATAACATGTAATTAATTATTAGCGAATTTCCAGAATGAAATTCAGCTATTACAGCCACTGTCATGACGCGACTTGAACCCGGGACCATGGCAGAAATTTATTTTGAGGTCCCTAGGAACTGAAAATATTATTCACTAAAATATATATATATATATATATATATATATATATATATATATATATATATATATATATATATTATTATCACTCTCGAACGAAATGTCCTACTTTTACAAAATTTGGTGAAAATGTTGGAGGTCCCAAACTCTTGGATGAGTTCTTCAGCCAGACACGTCGGATGCCAGGAACATGGTTTTTGTTCTTGCAAAAAATTAGTTTTTTGCCAAAATTTCCATTTATTCAAGAATTTTTGCGAAATTTTTTTACACCATTTAAAAGAGGAGAAAAAATTACATAAAAAGGTCTTTAGACTATTCTTCTATGTCAGTTAGTTTCCGAGAAAAACTAATTTTTATAAACGGAAATTCACTATGTTATGCAAGATGCTGCGACAGGGGTATTTAAATCTACATTGTGTTTAAGATTATTACTTCATTCTGCATCATTAATTTTTTTTGGAAAAACAGTTATTTTTTCATTATATTTTTGCCCTTTATTTCAAAATTGTATTTAATCTGTTCTCTCTTTGTGGGTGGGAGGGAGAGAGATATTATATTAGGTACCGTACTTCCCGGTACGGGAAGGCCTCGCAAACCTTTTCTTGCACTCGTTAAGGACGGCCCTGATTACAGTAGATAAGTAGGGATGATTTTGTGACAGTTTTCAAACGTTTGATTCTTCTTAACCCAAATTCCAACTCAGAACCAAACGTAATCACTAACAGTGATTTGCTCGCGTTTCCTGAACATATTGGCACAATTTTAAAACCTTATTTTTAACCACTTTCAAGGAAAAAATTAAACCCTGATGTCTGAAAGTCACTCAGATTCCTCATACAAAAAGGATAGTAGAATTAACAGATCACAAAATCGCTTCAAATACTTTGTAATTAGAACATCAACAAGTCGTCTTGGATTCCTCCGAAAACCGAAACCATGCAAGCGTTCGGCCTTACTTTGCTAACCATTCCTGGGTAAAGATATTGTTCACCCATCATTTACCACGACAAACTGTGCCACTTGAAATGTTTTACCAGTCTCATGATATTTGCTTGCTTTGAAAGTTGGTGAATTTTTGGGTAATTTTGTCATAAATTATATGGTCCTTGATTAGGATGATTATCTAGATCAGTGATTCTCAAAGTGGTGTTCGCGACTTCCAGGAGTGTCTCCAAAAAATTGTTTGAGAGGATCACAGAAACAATTGATTGCAGATTACATAGCCATTTTCTACACATTTCCCACATATTTCGGGGGTCTTCTGAAATTTTTAAGTACTAAAGGGGATCACTGACCAAAAAATTTGAGAATCTCGGATCTAAATCTTCTCCTTCAGAAAACTTTAGATTTCAGAGCCGCATACTTCCATTAGAATCCTGGAATGAATAATCGTCACCACTTATTTTATTGTCTTCCTCATTTGACTCCTGAGTTCTTACTCTTTCTTTGGTTTTATGATTTTTATGGCAAACTGCTGCTTTGCAAAGTTACCCGACAGAGTGATAATTTTTAGCTTACGGAATTATAGTTCTTTAAAAAATTTCACAATCTATAATTGTAATTACGTACTTGATTTTTTTTTCTAGCCAATGTTTAAGGCAATGAATGAAACTACATGTACAATTAACCAAAGGGTATAGCGAGGTTTCAATGGCAAAACTGCCTTTGGGGCCGAGGTTCAAAATGATGTGTGCGGTAGTAAGGGCTTTTGATGTAAATACGATATATATAAGATTTAGCCCCTGAACTTGAACTTTTCTTGAGATATTCGAGAAAGTTCTCGCGGTGCAATACATTTTTTAAATTTTTATATCTCGAAAACTATAAAAGCTAGAAATATAAACTAAACGGCAATCGTTAGAGAATTGTTCAAAGTATATTATATATTTTTTTCAGATTTTTGCGTGACTATTATACGTGATAAATCAATAAAAATATTTTTCATTATTATTTCTCGTACAGTTGTAATGAAGTGACACCTTTGAAAAAAATACAAAATGTTGCTTATACTATGTACTTACACTCAAAAAAGTTTCATAAAAATCAAAGAGGCGCTTTTTGAGAAATTAATAAAACACTGCCCTACTCTGTAATCTGCTCCTGACCACTACGCGGTATATATGGTATATATTGTGCGTATCCAAATAAAAACTAGTTACGTATGTCTTTATTTATATTGTTTGTTACATTGTTTGCAAAGGATAAAGAACCGAACAGACCGGTACGACACACCGTAACAGCAATAAAGTCATTATATTATCGCCTGTCCTGGTTTGTGCTCACCTTAAATCTGTTTACACGTTTTTGAGGAACTGTCTGAATTTATTTATCTATTTGGATGACTTTTATAGTCATAGTACAGCTTATAGTGCTGATCATATTGATGAATATACGGGTACACTACATATTTAGAGAATAAATGCATAGCATGGGCAAAATTCTCTTCATGGTTAATGCTAAGGGACCGAACTGACCGGTACGACACATCGTGACAGCAATAAAGTAGTTATATTGCATACTTTATAAGTATTAAGAGCTAAAATATGACAAATTGATCAAAACACGTATTAAATTTTCTTTATCAAAACCCAATATCTAATTGACTTTAATTGTACGCAGAAATTATTAGCTACTTGAGATTTTGGTATAAGTCAAGTAGTGCAATAAAATTATATGACAGTGACGGTCACCTGTCCCGGTCAGTCCACACACTAATTCTTAAAACCATGTTAGCCGCTTATTAAAAAAAACATTTGGGCAATTACAACAATAGTGCTGAATACATTCAATACTAGTACTGGTGGGAACATATTCAGTAAGAATTCCATAATTTCTATTATTTATATGCCGTGATCATACATGGAATTTGATAATATTTGGATATTTGTTTGACGTAAACGAAGATTAATTTCGGAGTTAGTTAGTTCGGTTAGATAAGAAATTATTAATGCGAGTTGATAGAAACAAGTACATAACACTTTTAAATCCTGTTCTTTAAGTCGTGGAAAATCGAGCACATTTGATGTTACCTTTGGTAAAATCAAATGTTACCAATGGTAACATCAAATGTTACTTTTTTAACGGTTCTAATATCGCTTTTTAACTTCTTCTCGTAAGGAATTTGGCACGGTCGTTCGAATTTTCATGTATTCTGAAACTGTATCATTTAACGGGGTATTAAATTTTAATCGTCTACTATATTTATTTTGTAAGAGAGCGACGATCAATTCAGTCAGTTCCTCATAAACGTGTTTAAACAAATTTAATATGAGGACAAACCAGGACGGGTGATAATATAATGACTTTACTACTGTTACGGTGTGTCGTACTGGTCTGTTCGGTTCTTTATCCTTTGCAAACAATGTAACCAACAATGAATAAACACATACGTAAGTAGTTTTTATTCGAATACGCACAATATATACCATATATACCACGTAGTGGTCAGGAGCGGATTACAGAGTAGGGCAGTATTTTATTAATTTCTCAAAAAGCGCCTCTTTGATTTTGATGAAACTTTTTTGAGTGTAAGTACATAGTATAAGCAACATTTTGTATTTTTTTCAAAAGTGTCACTTCATTACAACTGTACGAGAAATAATAATGAAAAATATTTTTATTGCTTTATCACGTATAATAGTCACGCAAAAATCTGAAAAAAAAATATATAATATACCTTGAACAATTCTCTAACGATTGCCGTTTAGTTTATATTTCTAGCTTTTATAGTTTTCGAGATATAAAAATTTAAAAAATGTATTGCACCGCGAGAACTTTCTCGAATATCTCAAGAAAAGTTCAAGGTCAGGGGCTAAATCTTATATATATCGTATTTACATCAAAAGCCCTTACCACCGCACACATCATTTTGAACCTCGGCCCCAAAGGCAGTTTTGCCATTGAAACCTCGCTATACCCTTTGAATGAAACGTACTCTCTCTTAACTCGCCAATTCCCAAGCCGCGATCTATCGATAAAATATCCTTATTTTGTGCTAGTTTTTATCTTTAGATACTCAACATATAAAAAATAAATAATTGAACAAAAAGTACCCTTTAGTTTTTTTTTTAAATGGAGTGTCATCTATAGGTGACACTGGGCGTTATTTGTAGTATGAACCTAGTAAAACGGTATGAAATTTCCGGCAAAAAATCACTTTGATTGTAAGCTTGATTCTTAAATAGTAATAAGAGTACTTTGTCTTTAGACATTTTTATAACAGCGAAAATACCACAAGATACACTCACACGCAATAAAATAGCAAATCGTTTGAAACAACAGAATTAATTTGACCGTTAACATAACTTCAGTGTTGCCAAATTAAAACCATGAATACTACTAACAATAAGTATTAACATTTTAGTCATAACACATTTATTATTAAAATTTGTTATATTGTCTGTAAAAAAAAATCACAAATCACTGTCACCTAGAGGTAATACTGGGAATTGTCGAGTTAAATTAAGTAACCTTAAAGTTATGAAATGTAAACTTTGATAGTTGAACTAGGGGTAGCTAGAACTTTTTCATAATTATTCTTAATATTTATTAAGCCCAGTACTTCTTGGAAGCACCTTGTATGTCTAATATTCTTCGCTCTTGTCTGGTAGCCTGAAAAAAATACGTCATCAGTAAGATAACAATAGCTCACATTTTTATCAATAAATATTATGCTAATAATAAGCTCAATAGTACTTTATTAAACGATATATTTACGATATATAACGATATTATTATATGAACTCCAATAAGCGAAATAATTTCTGCAACTTCAACTTGTTCTGATCGTTGACCAGTACTATAATCACTTTGCAAATTTATATCAACTACTGGAAGCTAATTTGGACATTTCTTCTAATTTTTTTTAAAAATTAGTTGGGAAAATATTTGATAATTTAAAAGATTGTAAAACATTCGAAATTGTGCCAAAATGTTTCAATAAAATTTTTAAAAAAAATAGTTTTGTGTAACATCAAATTTCTTGACCCGCTGTATAATATTAAATATAATTATCGATTCTCTGTCTCTCTCTCTCTCGTCTATTATATTATATATAATAAAATTAAAATGAGATAGTATTACATCCAAATACACACACTCACACATAAACCCATCATTGTGGTTACATTTGTGGTCAGATAGAATGACGTCATGTAATGATGAAACAGACAGACAGACAGACAGACGTGGAGACAGTCGTCACTGTCGACGGTGGGAGATCCAGTGGGCGCGAACATCGACCGGGACGCGGGTAGGGGGTGTGGTGGGGGGTATAGAATAGAATGGATTTGATAGTAACCACTGGTTAACTACTCTCACTGCTCGTCGACCGACTGGACCCCGACGGATAGACAGACTGGCGTGGACGGACGGACGGACAGACGGATGGACCAATCGTATTGTTGTCGAATGGGCAATGTTGAATGGTCAGTCACAGTGATGCTGCTATGCTGGTGTGCGGTCGGGTTTTGGTGCCACTAGTGTGGTTCTATTAGTATTAACATATGTACCAAATGATATAACAACAATATATATGTATAGAGCCAGTTGCTTACTACGGTGAATATGTTTCACAGTATGTGAGTTTGTATAATATATGAAACATTGTTTTACAGATAAAATTCAAATAAAAAATATTTATGTATCGAAATATAACTGTTTTTTCAGTGATTATCAAAATATATTTTATTATTCATATTGATTTCATTTGCTTTTTATTTGTCTTACGTTTAAATTCGATTCGGTGTCCCAATTTTTTCTTTCCAATCTATATTGGCTGTATAGCGAAGTGGAAATATGATAATCAGACCAATTTGAGCATACGCGGTTTTTAGTGGATCTTGACGTGTTGAGGCTTAAGGATTTCAGAAAACAAAAAATGAGGATGAATATTGTACAGACTTAAACGTTTTGTGCGGACATTTTGTGCATATGTAGCGTTTAAATTAATGAATATCTCCAAATTTACTAAGATTAGTGAAATAAGACCAGGCTCAAAATAGTGCCATATATGGGGCATTAAAAGAAGCAAAATTTTAACATTTTTTGGTCAGTGGTTTTGGAGTTTCCAAACATTTTGGAAAAATCTAAAAATTTTCATTTTTTTCGATTTTTTCTGAACTTTGCTTATAAATATTAATGAAGTTTAGACGAGAGGTATAATGAAAGATTCCAATTATTTTGAGGGCAAAATTTTTCCCATAAGCCACGTGACTTGGGTTTTTTCTCGAAAATAAATGTTTTAAAAAATTAAAGAGCAAAATAGGAGTCGTAACATACTTCCAATCGGCACTGGATATTTTTCAAAATGCCATTACAGTGGGTTTGGGCGTTTTCAAATATGAACTTTTCAATCTAGGCGGAAACGGGGCCAAAGTTTCGAAAAATGTTATAAAATATGTGTAAATTTCAATTTGGGACAACTTTATCTCCGATAGTTTTTCTTAGATTTACCTCTAAAATCGCAAAATAAATTTTGCTTTTCCCAAACTCCTCTCTTTTAGTAGATTTCAAAAAATAGAACGATACGGAGGAGTCATCATAATATTTGAAATTAAAATTGTAACTGTTTCTCGAATCAGAGAGAGTACTAATACACATAGGTGATTGAATGGGTGTCCGGCTCGGACGCTTGCCGAGCATAGGATCGTTGTTGTAGTGGTTAGCACGCCTGGCTAGTTACCAGGAGATCCTGGGTTCGATTCCCGGCCGATCCGGATAATTTTTTCAATCACTTTGTGATTTTTAAGTTATAAAATATGTGTAAATTTCAATTTGGGACAACTTTATCTCCGATAGTTTTTCTTAGAAGATCTACCTCTAAAATCGCAAAATAAATTTTGGTTTTCCCAAACTCCTCTCTTTCAGTAGATTTCAAAAAATAGAACGATACGGAGGAGTCATCATTTTTTTATTTTGTTTAAAATGTATACTTTTTTAAATTAAATATTTTATTGTTCAAAGAGCAGAAACGACAAGCAAGTGGGTTACTTGTCTCTATAAAGTTTTGTAGTCAGAATCACGTAATTCTTTTAATTTCATTAAATCCGTTCATCGGTATTTCACAAACGGGACTTAAAAATGAAAAATGGTCAAAGAAACTTGCCCTTCGTTTTTAGGTCCTTTCTACCAGTACCCCACACTAGATAATATACCCCTCCGAAAATAATGTAAGGTCAAATCAATTTGTAGAAACGTTGGTAAATTGTTACCGGGAAACGTAAGACCAACAGATTAAAAGACCTCAAATCGCTATCAAGGAAGCATGCTACTCACTTTTGAGAGCTATGTCGTAAAAGTGTCAAACGACTATTAGTAGCCACAGAAATTGGATGCGGTTTTAACAGCATAAAGAAAAAGTTCGCATAAAATATTATTTCATGTAAGTTTCTTCAAGAAATTGTGCTAGAACGCTCTTTCTACGTAGACTATATAAATGTAAAGTATCAGAGAATTTCGGTTAAGTTTAATTATCATAGCAAAAATCTTCGGAGAATAATGCCGATAAACAGGCAAGAAATTTTTATTGGATGAATCTATAGATTTTTTTGAATTTATCCTAAATTCATAAAATATTTGGACATCTTAAAAGTTGTACTATAGGTCGTAATCTTTTTTGGGTGGGCGAAAATCAAACTCTGAAATTCTGATATCCTGGAACCTTCAATATCAAGTGATTCACTGCATTCAGTTTGATTTAATCTAATTACTACTAAATTTTCAATACACACACCAGTTGATTAATTAATTCGGCAATAAATACATCAAATGACTCTTAGTTAGAGCTAAGGGCAAATCCTAAGTGCCTGCAGAGACATACAAAAGCATACTCACTTGCATAACATAACATGATATATGGTGCTTACAAAACGATAGATGTGATCGACAAGATTCATACTATCATATTATCTAGCTATGACGTGGCCATCAGCAACCACAAACCTCTTCTACTACCGAGATATATGTATATTCTGGATTGCCTCCTCCCTCCCGCCAGTGCCCACGGTCAGTACTGCACTTATCCAGTCCAGTACTCTGTGCATATATGTTGCTGTAGTACTGATATGTAGCGTATGAGTACAACATATAAAGTACTTACCATATATGACATGACAATATCTCAATGTAATAATATAATAATGTTGATAGCAGTAATAAGCAATTTGTTACATGTAACTGTATTATATCTTTGGTAAAGTACCCTGTGATTCAACCACTTCAGGTCTATTGAAATGAAAACTATTGAGTGGATAACTCAATACAGTCTCACTCTACGTGAGAGTGTATTGACATCTGCATTGATTAAGAGTATTATGAAAACGATAATACTTGGGCAGTAATGAAAATTTGTAATGGTTGTAAGGCCATTCCTGATGTCATATTTTTGTATTAATTAACCTTACGTTAAATTCAACTCAATATATACAGGGTGGAAAGTAAGTCTCGCTGCAAAAACAGTGGATAGATTTCATCCATGTAATTAATATTTGTCAATAAATTTGAACCGAAAGTGTTTTTTAACAGAGAAAATTTGATACTAAATATATGGGTCAAAAAAGGGGCCCTTAAAAACTTTTTAATCCAGCTCTGACCACCTTATATTTTAAGATAAATTTTCTGTTTTTAAAAAAGTAACATACAGTAAATAGTAATTAAAAGTAAACATGTTTACAAAATTTTATTGAATTTTCTCATACTGTTAATTCCGAAAAAATTCCTGTGGTTTTAGTGTCTACATGGTGCTATGAGTCAGCCCTGCAAACGACGAGAGTTATTTACTTTCTGCCCTGTATATTAAGAATGCAGTAACATAATCACTTCCGAAAAATGTTATATTGAACGCATTTTTCTTTAATAATAATAAAAATAAATATTCATTTTACATACCGAGAGCATCCCTACAATTAAATTAATATTTCAATTCACGAAAAATTAGCTAAATATAACTTTACTTTTATTATTATTACCTATCAATTAATTTTTGTCCTTGTCAGGCTACTATAATTCAAGAAATAAATGGAAACCAAAATAAATTAAAATTAATCAATTAATTCGAGAATAAAATTATCGTGTGTATTCACACAATAACTTTCGAATATAGAATAATATATTTGAACGAAAATTGGTGAAAATGTTGAATATCCCAAACCCTTGCATACGTTCTGCAGTCAGACACGTCCGATGTCCTAGAATCGGGTATATCAGACATTTTTCGTCCAAAAAATTAGTTTTTTGTCGAAATTTCTCTAATTTCAAGAGTTTTTTCAATATTTTTTTACACCATTGCAAAGGAGAGAAAAAATCACATAAAAAAGGTTTTTAAACTATTATTCTATGTTAACTGGTTTCCGAGGAAAACTAATTTTTATAAACGGAAATTCGGTATGTTATGCATGATGTTACGACAGGAGTACTTTCTCTTTCTGTCATTTCAGTAGCAACCATTCAAATTACCCATATTTAACCCTTAACCGGTAAAGTGGATTTTTATAATACTCACGGTAAAGTGGTGTCTGACAGACATCAACAAATTAACATACCTAACATAGATAGCCAAAACTGGAGACCACACGTATATGCATGTATCAAACACTCCCCTTACGCCAGCAGGGTAAAATTTGCCCTAAACCATAAAAGAATACACAAACGTTCAGTTAACAAAAACAAGCAGGGAGGAAGAAAACTGAAAGAATATACACACACCGGCAGAATTAGCGGAACATACAAAATATCTGTGAAAATCATACAAACCATTTAATTCCAAGAAAATATTAATCTTATTTAATTATTCGCTAAAAATTACATGTTCACAAGTCGATATACCTTTATTTTCAGTAGCAAAACAAGTAACCATATAAAATGGCAAATTTTTGGAATCTTATGTCGTCTAAGAATAATTTAAGTTAAAGATTATTTAACAAATAGAAAATTAAACACATCGTTTTAATCCCGCCTGGTTCCTCCCGTGCTCTTATCAAAGCTTCCATTCGTTTTTCTATACTCAGCATGATGTTATCGATAGTTTCCTGGGACAGTCTTTGCCATTCTTCAATTACGGCAGTTTGAAGCTCTACCACATTGAGAAGAAATGGCATTTGAATTCGAAAGTGACAGACCTCTTAAAAAGAATTGCATCAAGAATAAATAAGAACAATTCTATGGAAAGTCAATTGACTCGTTACTTCAATATTATTTTAAGTAAAAATGAAAAAAAAAACCGTTAACTTTGTTTAATAGCTAGGTTTTTATATTTTTTTATGTTCCGCTAATTATGCCGGTGTGTGTATTTGTATACAACTCACAGACATCACCTTACGGGTTAAATGTTAATCATACTCTCTTTCATAAACATTCTTCCAATCCGTCGTAAATATTTTGAAACCTATTGTACCGGTATGTTATGTATAATAGATAGGGGAATAACGGGTGGTTTTCGAGTTGGTAGTAATAAACACGTGTTAGATAATCAGTATAACACAATAATAATAATTGTATTGGTGCAAACTAAATGAGGTTGCTGCCACAGACTAATAATAATGCCCTAATAATGTATGTTGTATCTCACTAAATTCGAATACATTGAATACATCCACTACACTAACTACTATACCATATTCTACATATATGCTGGCTTGAGATACGTACGATACATTCATACATATTACATAATGATTGATATATATATTGCATGACAATTGTTGCAAACACGAATTTGTGCTTATATGCACAATTCCTCTAACATAAGTGTCCGTCCGTTTGTCTGTTTGTTCGGATGTCTGACTAAATGTGCGGCACATATTGTATGTATGTGTAATGGAAGTGTACGAGGTATAGTACTTAAATAATAATTACATATGTACAGATAAACGAGGAGATAAACCAAAGATAGAAACATACATAATAGGTTTATATACGTTCAGGTGTTTACCAGTTTCAAATGTGATTGACCAAGAAAATTTATACGATCCAACAAATCTAAAAATAGAAGCCTGATAAATTTTATTGAAAAAGTTGAGAAAATTCTTTTAAAAATCGATATAGTAGCAAATAGACTATGATAGGAGCAGTGTTGGGCAAGATACCGAATTTTATTATCTAGATAACAGATAATAGATAACAATTTAAAATATCTAGATAAAGATAACAGATAATTTAACCATTATCTAGATACAATTTTAGATAACAGATAAGATATTGTAACAATATTTTTTTTTTAAAATAGTTGTACGTATAATGCGTATGTACTTATTATAATGTATACGTATTAAAGATGACTAGCTCGCTTAGTTTGATATGTTTGTATGAGTGGTATAAGGGCAGTCGTGCTTAGTCTGCTGATATAACCGGGTGCGATTTAATGGTGGTAAATTACAATAAATTACAAAAATGTTAAAGAAACGTTTTTTTTCTACTAGAATAATTTTAAGAATAATTTCTAGCTACAGAATTCCATTTAAAATACGAAAATTGCTTCTAAACATTTCTCTAATGCTTAAAAAAATGTCGATACTTCGTTGAATTACATGGTAGACCAGGTGGTCGGAATACGACATTTCATATTACACGACTAAATGTTATTCCAACTAATGACGGCAATAATTCCAGACAACAAGAATTCTGTTTAAAATTAAATAATTGCTTTTAAATATTTTTATAATTCTTAAGAAAATGTCTAAATTTATCTGAATTACATGGTCGGCCAAACGAATACATATAGGGAAACGGTGAATTTAGCTTCAATTTTCTATTTTTCAGAAAAAATAAAGATGTATTTTTATTTTTATTATCTTATCTTTTTCCTTCGCTTAATAAAAAGATAAGATAAAAGATAACTTCTTTTGAAAATATTTAGATAAAAGATAATAGATAACGAAAACGTTATCTAGATAAAATTTCAGATAACGTTATCTAGATAAGCACAACACTGGATAGGAACACTGGGAACAAAGTGTACATCGACGTATAAAGAGGTTTTTCAAATATTATCCTATGTAAACTGGTTTTCGACAAAGATTAACATGTGAATTTTTTGTCCAATAGTAGTGAGACTGTTCTTGTGATCGCTACTAAACATTGTTATTTGCTCCGAGCAGAGAACATATTATTCTACTCTTTTAGACTTTTTTCCTAAATATTTATTGTTTGAAATTATTTTAGTATTATAATGCCTATGTTAAAAGCTGATTAACTAAAATGAGATTATTCTTTAGCAAGAAAATTAAAATGTGACTCACTACTATTACAAACTGCTCTTTGGTTCTTAAGTGCTCTCTGTGATCGCTCCTAACTAGAAAGCGCTTATTAGCTTATAGGCGCATCTATACTGTCCAGGCTATATTAACTATATACACCTAATTAACTATATATCTACCAGGAAGTTAATTCACACACCATACCGCTTTTTAGAGTTCCGAAGCCTTCCAAACCCATATGTTTTTGTGCAGTATGTCACTTTCCACTAATTACAGAAAACGTCTGAATTTGCAAAATAACTCCCACCATTGTCACCATTTTTATTCTCTTAAATCGATTAATTGAACTAGTTCTGACGCTTATTCTCCAGTTATTAGCAATGAAAATCTTCGAATCAGAGATATTCAAATAGGCGAAACACGTAGGGGTCAACCAAATTGAAATACACTTTAAGTACATACGCGTTTAGTATTTTATTGTATGTTGTTTCACAGTTTGAACATATTGGATATAATATATGGAAACATAATTGATGCTTATAATAGATTGAAGTGATGGCAATACAGCCGTGGCCCCCCGCTGTCTCGCCAACCCCAAACAGTATCTATCTACCTTGTAGTACTGTTAAACCGTTAGTAGTACTGTTCTGTTGTTATTACATATCTAATGCAAGTCACTAATAATTACTGTTTCAGGTAAATGTCTATGTTTATGGTTTATGTTACTATTAAATTACATTTTGATCATTGTTCAGCAAACCGGTAACCGATTTAAATTGTCACTGTCATGATACAAACGTACAAAGAGTACAGGGTGTTGCATATTTATTCGTACTAAAAAATTTGTTTACACTTCTCGTGTCAAATTTCGTTATATAAAATTTCCACTGTATTAGAGACACATATCAGGTTGTTCAATAAGTTTTGTCGTTCGATAAGAGATGGCGCTATTAGGTCTATTAGGGTAAGTGCGGGAGAGATGCCGCAATAGTCATAGTTCGTCCGTTGATTGATAAATAGCGCTATTAATGGATTATATGTTTAAAATAAGTTACTTATTTAAGCTGTATATGGCAACATTTATGATTAGTTCATCAGTTTAGTAATTATCCAGCTTTTTATTATTGAAAAGTAAGTTTTTTAACATAATATTTTTAAGCATTTAAGCATTTAATTCATTAGAATTTAAGAATGTATATTTAATTGTTTTAATGAAAATGAGTTTTGTTATTAATTTAGGTATATTTTAAAAGTACTGTATAAAATTTTACGTTGGAATTCCGCACTATGCCTGCTATAGCAACATGCGGCATCTATCCCATCAAAAAGAAGAGATGCCGCATTTAAAGTTGGTATAGATGCCGCATCATATTACATGTTAATAAAAACATAGCCTTCTATACCCTAATTATGCAATATTTTTTTTGACTGTAAATTATGCCACGTAAATATAAAAGATCCATTAATGGATCTCAGGATCTCCATAAATTAGAAGATCACTGGAAAAAGTGTATTGTGGTTCAGGGAAATTATATTGAATAATAAAATGTATTTCAATCCATTAAATCGTGGTTTTCTTATCGAACGACAAAACTTACTGAACAACCTGGTAGATGTTTTTAAGCTGGGTTACAGTTGAAAAAATTCGTATCTTTAAAATTGATATTCAAAAAATGTAACGGTCTACGTATAATCGAGTACAGATTACGTATAATTTAAGTACGGATAATCGAAACCTACGCATAATCGAGTACCATTGTATTATAAAAATAAAATTGAGCAAAAAAAATGAACCATATAAAAGTTTGGTAACGTTTCTAAGCAGTGAACTACTAATCTATACATATAATAAAACTGTAAATCTGTCTCTGTCTGTCTGTTTGTCTGTTCACGCATCACGTAAAAACTACTGGACAGATTTTAATGAAATTTGGTGTGATGATAACTTATTACCTGGTTCAACATCTAAGATGCTTTTTATTCCGGAAAAATGTCTCATTCCCACAGGAAAATGGAAAAACTATTTTGAGCATCTACACACATCACGCCAATTTAGATATTTCATAAAAAATTCATAACTATAGTAACAGAAATTGTAAATAAATTTTGTACTTTGGAAATTTTTCTGAATTTTAAATCAAAAAAAATGTTGCTAATTGTGTACCGAAAAATACAATAAATACATAATTGTCAATTTCGACACAATTTAATGCATTTTGTGTTGCAAGAAACTACAAATTGGAAAAAGAAACTACCCAACGTTTCGCGTGAGCAACGTCACGGATACGGCTAGTTTCAAATAATAAACAAATTCGGACAGTTAGATAACGACAAAAACTTGTATTGTCCAGTTTATTAAACTTTCCCACAGTATACTTGATGTCGTATATTATTCCACAAGTTTAAACAGCATTTCTTTTTTTAAATTTTATCTACGACTCATAAAATTTGCTACTTATTGTACAAAAAGCTATCTAAGTAAGCTAGATATTCTACATACAGCTATACGAAATTTTGTGCTTTACACACGCCTCTGTGTAAAGTATCACAGCTTACTACGCTATTATTAATTTTTATGTTGTAAAACTGTACAAATTTTTTACCAACAACTAAATGTTTGGCATTTATTTTTAATAAATTCAAGTTCTATATAATATTAATATGTATATTGTAGATTTTCGTACCAAATTTATAATATTTACTGTGAATTGCATGTGAGTCGTAGATAAAGTATAGTCTTCCCCGCTGCAACTTACAACTTCAGTCAGGTAATATACTATTTTATATGATAATAGTTTAAATTGGGTTACAGATATTTGTAAATGGGTAAACTAGATAAATAGTTAATATTTGTTGTTGTCTTTAAGTGTACTACTTATTGAACTATAAAATATATCACATGATACAAAGTATTTTCGTGCAGCGGTGAAAATTATCTTACTTTTTTTATGTACGTTTTCTGATGAATGAACACAACAAAATGAATTTTTAACTACATTTTTTTTCCGTTTGTTTCAGACTGAAATTGCTAAACGATTGAATGCAATTATTGCACAAGTGTTGCCGTTCTTATCGCAAGAACATCAGCAACAAGTTGCAACAGCTGTTGAACGAGCCAAACAAGTTACGATGACTGAATTAAATGCAATAATTGGTGTAAGTACCATTTTTTTAGTAATATTTATTTTTAAAAAATTTAAAAAAAAGATGTAATTGTTGAATAGTAGAATACTATAGTTATGTGTGGTTAGACTGGAAGGAGAAATAATTTTCTCAACATACTTAACAAAAATATTGAGTCCTTTACAAATAATTATTGTTTTTATTATGAATTTGAAAGTTTCGGAGCCATGGTTGCGACATTTTTTATATGGAATACTTCTTCCATTATTTTACAGTACGTATTTTATATCCAACTACCAAAGTTACTGTTAACTAATATAGGGTAAATGGTATAGTTATGGGACAGTTAAGAAAAATTTTCAAAACAAAGTACAGAAAAAGTACGTGTTGTAGCTTTATTTTTATCGAAAAAAATTAATAAATAAAGTAAGACCTGTCTATTTTCATGTACCATATAAAATTTTCATATTATATATTGGTAAGTCTCTTAAAAAACAAATATTAAAGTTGTGCGATCTTGTTAAATTTGTTTTCTTTGTTATTATTTTATGTTTGTCTTACATATATATGTATATTTTTATTTTCTCTGATGTGTTGTCACTGCGTGATAGCCTAAGTTGTGCTAACGCAGTAAATAAATAAAAAAATAAAAGTTGTGCGTGTAGAAAAATACTGTTATTGGACAAAAATTTCATTTATTAATTTCTGGCGTATTTTCACAATCCACAAGTTCTGTAGATACTAGAAGGTTCTGTTTAACTAAAAAATTGGGAAATTTGCTTTACTAGTCTATAAGCCTTATAATCTTCAAAAGAGAGTATAATGTCCAATAACTGTCAGCGTCCAATAACTATACCGTTTACCCTACTCTAATTTTAAGTTACTGTTTTTGAACGTGTCTGTGAATTTTTTAAGAGAAAGTTTGAGAAAAAAGTACGAAAAAGTAGATTTCCTTCTTTTCAAACAAAAGTTAGGGGCGGCATTTTTCAAGGTGCCTAGCGGCGGCACTCATGGTTAATACGGCCCTGCTACTGACCTAACAGAGAATACAACAAATCATTCAAATTCAGTTATTTCCACATGTAGCAAGGATTCCTATTCCAATTTAGGGGAACTTCAATTCATTCTGGAATATCCATTTTTAAAAATTTTTTATTTAAAAGCAATTTAAAAGATACAAAATTAAATAATATTAAGATAAGAGTTATTTTAATAAAAAAAATCAGTTTCATAATAAGATAAAATACGCATTCTTAGTACCTTATTATTTAGTGGTTGAAACTCGAGGCGGAGTTAAAGTTTTACTGCTTGAGAATTACCTACCAGTGCCGTTAGATAATTAATATTTGCACACATAATATGCATTTACAGTTTATACAAGGATTGAAAATTAAATGACCCAAATAAGTGGCCTTAGATGTATTCTTAGGAGACGCGGACGTCCACCAAGTGTGCAAGATGTCGTAAACGTTTGCAAACACCATAATTTTTTTTTTACTATTAAAATGACGAAATTTCTTTTAGAAATATGATTGATTAGACATAAGTCGTTTTTTAGGGATCCTACATGCCTAACTATGACAAAAATGAAAAAAACCGAGTTCACAAACGTATAATTCGCTTCCAGGCAGTATAATTCTGCCGTTTTATTTATGATTTTTAAAACGTTCATTGAAATTTTTTAGTAAACTTGATGACGTCATCAAATTAAGAAATTTCTTAATTTTGTCAAATTTGCACTTAAATATAGCGATACGTATATATTTTTTTATCACTAACTAGTTTTCGGTTGATTAAACCATCATCAGGTGAAATCTGAACTGATGATAGTTTATTCAACCGAAAACTAGTTAGTGATAAATAAATATATCTCTATAATTAAGTGAAAATTTGGCAGGATTAAAAAATTTTTTTCACCATAAGCATTATGGATTTTCACAAAGTTAAATATCTACAGTTAATTACATAGGTATATGTAAAAAAATTTCCTTTTTTCTCAAATCAAGCTTTATGGGTGTGATTTAATTGTGGGGTGATTGGTTGAATTAGAGTAATTTAGATGTGATCTTTTTATTTTCTCTATCAAAATGAGAAAATTCTCTTTAAACATATTCATCGTGTCTGGGAATTTACCGTCTCGGTCTATAGTCCACTTAGCCCATCCTGTAAATACGCCACTGTAGCTACTAAAGATTAGAAAAAAAAGTTACATGAATTTTTAAGGATGCAAACACTACAAAATCGCTTTTCATATTCTTTCTAAACACTCCACTAATTGAATATAATACAATATAGCTAGCAATTAACTTTTTTTCTGCAGTTAAACTTACAAACTAAGACAAAGCTACAAAAAAAGAGTGCACAAAATTAACGTAGTTGCTCCGAGATAGTCAGGTACAAAACTATACCTTAGCAAAAGAATTTTCTTTTATCAAAAGTTAAATAATGTTTTACTATTCTTCAGTTATTGTATTTGTATACCACTTGTTTTTTTTTTAATTTCCGCGAGCTTATGTTGTAGCAATGTAAAAGCATTGTTAAAAAGCGTTGTAAAATGACGTTTATAAATTATATTTCAAAAACGGCGCGGTCAATAATTTTTATTTTTTATTAAATATGGTTTATAACTTTGTATTTTATAACATATTAAATTTTTATAAAATTCCTTTGGCACGTTTTCGTTTTATTAAAAAAAAAAAAAAAATACAACAGAGTTTTTCCATAAGAGCTCGTGTTAAAATTACAAAAGTTTGAAATCGTTTTTCTCAAAATTGAAGGGTATTACTGGTATTGAATTGAATAAATATCTAGAGAAGTTTCGTTAAAGTCCTTTGAAAAAATCGTTTTATCGACCAACTACCTTAAAAAAAAATTATTTTTTTTGTATTTGAAGCAGTGATGATGTACGGGTCGTTAGTATTACATCCACCAGGTGACACTACGTCGAGGTGATATAATAATAGGGGTTGTTTTCAGCTACAGGAATGATAAAATAGAGGGTAGTGTAAAGTAACTATATGTACCTATAGCATAGGTACATATAGTGGTGCAACGAGGGAGGCAGAGAGTCACTAAACCGTGTGTGTGTTGAAGATGAGAGACGGTGTAGAGTAATTAGCTGAGTAAACACGTGTTCAAGAGTGTTCTGTACACACAAGAGCGAAGTACACTCAAAACCTAACACCTATGTAACTAGACTAACACGGTATATAACTACACATACTACTAACTATAGCTAGTGCACTGTTACAATTTTATGTATAAATATAGTATGGATATGTATACTTTAAATATACACTGTTTGTACCGCGTGATTCAAAAATTTAATTAGTGAAATTTGGTTATCAAATAACTTTTAAGTAACTTTCTAAAGTGAGATAATGTAAAAGTGAGCGACTTTTTTTTATCATATTTTTTTGAATGCAAGTGTATTTACGCGTTAGTATATTATCATTTCTATCTATATTCTATATAGTAAATATACTATGTGTTTACTTATTAAGAGTAAATACTGTTAAAATTTTATCTAAATTTGATAATTTAATGTTCTTATTAATATTTATTTATTTAATTTTATACACTGTTTTAATATTCATTAAATAATTTTGTAATTTTCTATTTTTAATAAATTTAACATGTTGACGATTATTATTGTATATAACGATTATAACGAAACGCCCAAATATGATACACTATTTTGACACGTAGGTTCCAAGCGAACTGCTGTGCTGAATATTGCTATGACGTTTCTGCGATATTGGCCGCACATGATATGTGTGTTGCTGGTCTAGGTTTGACATATCCATTTTCTACACATTTGGGAAGTTTTTTGAAATTTTTAAGTGCAAAAGGGGGTCACAGACCGAGACGTTTGAGAGCCACTGATCTATCGGTACTCGTGGTTAACGGTGCTTACGTCACAAGTGTGACTTTATCATTGGTTAATAGTCAAATATAGCAGAGAAACAACCACAGAAAATAGGACAGGTTGTATGTTTGAAATCTAGTAAGCGTTCTAGAAACGAAGGCAACACTGACATAATTTTTTCCCCATCACAATGGCAAGCAAACTTCTCACCACGGTTACCAGCAAAAGTTCCAACAGAAAATTTAGGGTCATGTGATGCGGACATAATATCATAATAGTATATTGTGCAATAAGTGCGGGAAATTGTCGATTGCCCACGAAAGCGAAGAACGTAGTGAGTGCGCTCATTCGCTTGAGTGGGCAATCGACAATCCCGCACGAGTTGCACATACTATTTTTTATTACGAATTTCACATACTTTTTTCTATTATTATTACTATTTTTGACATTTTTATTACTTTTTAAAATAATATTTTTGAGTGTCCGTCTTTTTTTTCTGAGTTAAAAATTGTTTAAATGACTTTGTTGGTTTCTATAGAAATAATTATGAAATATTTATTAAATGAAAAATCAAGAGGCGGCTTTGCGTGTTTTATTGTCAATTTGCGTGTGGAAAGTTACTTCCCGCACGCAAAAAAGTATGTAGGAAGAGTAGAGTGGGCAAACAGCTATTTTGCGTTCAGAAATGTGTGCGCCAAGTTAGTACTTCTCCCGCATTAGTAATAAAAAATATTATAGCATAATTATTAACAAAGGTTGTGAAAAAGGACATATTATTTTTTACCTCTGGAAAACATCTAATTTCTGTGGGAAAATTTTAGATAGCACGTAAAAGCTAATTAATTATAATTTTAATGGAAAAATTCATAAGATTTGATTTAAAATGTAAAACTGAAATTTTTATTAAGTTATTTTTAGATTCAAACTGAAATTAACTTATCTGTCTTAAAACTGAATTTTAATGCTGCTAATACTCAACAGCATTTGCTGAATCCTAATTTTTTTTAAGAACAACACATTCTGTGGTAATTTCTCTCTTGGATAATTCCCAAAATTTTATTGAAAGTTGTTTTGACTTTGTCGGTATAAACGGTTCATGGTCAGTCATGCCTCGTCTTTGATTCTATAAGAAATAACGAACGTACATATAAAGAGGCACAAGTTAGTCAAATAGATATTCATTAAACACCTGATCAAAAACAATTTAATTTTATAAATCTTACCTTTGATCTTGACCATACCGAAAATAATCACCACAAATTAGTGCGAAAATTCTCAATGTTTAACATTCAATAAAGTTTTCCCTAGCTCCTTTGAATACACAAATATGTAAATAAGACGGCGCCGGCATCCAGATTACTAAGGACAACCTAATTTTCCCGTGGGATATAATGTAAATATATATCTATATAATATTTATATCAAGAGGATTTGTGTTAGATTTTGAACTTGCCGAAGAATGAGAAACATCCAGCCGGCTGGGGAAAGAGTAAGATGTGTACCAAATAATATCATCACATTACTTTTAGTCAATCTCCCTCCAACAACGTTGAGGGTTTCAGTGGATGCTTATAATAGTATTCATTCCCGACAACATCTTCAGCAGCTGTCTATTCAGCATTCTAAAGGTGTTTGAGAATATCTTCTTCACGTCTTCACTGTGTATCGTTCACCCAGGTTAGATAGGTATGCACGATATGAGTGGAAGATGTAGTGTTATATACGGTGTAATAGGGACTTAGTATAGAAAGGATCTTGCCAACTATTCTCATGCTTGTGCTTGCGTCTTCGTTTGACGCTTATGTATTATGTACACATTCCTCATATTATTATCGTCAAGTTTGGTGTTAGCTTAGTTCACACGTATGCGAATTTAATGCCCGTATCACACGATACAAGATTGTCTACTAGAGATGGTGATGGCAACGGTGATAGAAGCTGTGTGACTTGCTAGATTTCAAATATAGAACCATTCCTGCTAGGGTAAGTGCGGGAGAGATGCCGCAGTAGCCATAGTTCGTCCGTTGATTGATCGATAGCGCTATTAATGGATTATACACTAGCGGAAATAATTAAAGGATGTTTAAAATAAGTTACTTATTTAAGCTGTACATGGTAACATTTATGAGTAGTCCATCAGTTTAGTAATTATCCAACTTTTCATTATTGAAAAGTAAGTTTTTTAGCATTTAATCCATTAGAATTTAAGAATGTATATTTCATTGTTTTAATGAAAATGAGTTTTCTTATTAATTTAGGTATATTTTAAAAGTACTGTATAAAATTTTAGGTTGAAATTCCGCAATATGCTTGCTATAGCAACATGCGGCATCTATCCCAACAAAAAGGAGAGATGCCGCATCATATTACCTGTTAAAAACATAGACTTCTATACCTTAATTATGTAATTTTTTTTTTGGACTGTAAATTATGCCCCGTAAATATAAAAGATCCATTAATGGATCAGGAAGAGCCATCATATTAGTGAAGATAACGAAAATAATGATTGCCTGTGTATTGAATGTTTTGAAAGGTACTCAGAAACAAAAAAAAGTTGACCGGTTAAGATGTATATAAAGTGCCAAAGTGCCAGGTCAAAAATCATCAAATTTTCGCGCAAAATTTGAAACTTTTTTTAAAAACTCCGCCAGTTTGTTAAATTTCATCTTTTTTTTGTTTGAGGTTCATGGCTCCGGCAATACCTTCTACTTTAATAGGCTTTTTGATTTTTTTGATTTCAGGCACTGTGAAGGTCGCTATCACTGCAGCAGTGAGGGGACCTTTTTTTGAAGCCTTGGGAAATCGCGAATAACTCACTGAATTTTCAATTTTTTGGTCCAAAAATTTTATCATGAATTTCTTATATATCAACGAATATATCTTTAAAATATTAAAACATTCCATACAGTAGTTTTCTTTAAATAAATTCTCAAAAATCACCTTTTTTTCAGGCGATCACACTAGTGGTCCCCTTTAATAAAGACACGATCAGTTTCTAAAAATTTGCTTCAACGTACTCGTTTGAACTGAGCCGTAATCACTTGACTCTACATTGGCACAATTTCGTCTTATTACCTCTACATACAGTACATACACTCCTGTATGTATGTGTATTACCAAATGCACGTGTTACGGTTATGGTTGATATTCTAACCTTGTACGACGCGAAGCATGCTGTTATACAGTTTCGAAGTCGTCCGTCGTTGGCGCTGTGTTGTTCGTCGACTACGAAAAACACTACTCCGAAAATTTACCACAACCGCCGACAACCAACTACCGCACTGGGAATTTCATTTCAACGTCCAACTTATCCGTAACTCCTGTAACGTGGTTCCCTTTTTTCTTCATCGTCACTCACGATTTTCCCATATGTATAAGCGGACGGGAGGTGGGAGGGGAGTGTGTATGAAAATCGTTTTCGTGTCCACTGAGGACTGAACCTTGAATGTCGTTTTTCTTTTTTCCGTCTATTTGTGTGCGGTATTTTTGGTCTTTGTTGCATAATGAATATATTTCTCTCATTGGTAAAATTTGGTGTTTATCCGTGTCGGTGATATATGTATAGGAGTATACGAAGGGAATCTATTCCTGGTAGAAATTAAATAGGTGAAATTTTGTTTATCTTTATATCTGACATATTTAATTTGTTTGAATCAATTTTCGTCGGAAGTCTCTTGTGGAAAATTTTGAAATTGCCATTGTTGCGGTGAAAATTATTTATGCTTTTCTATTTTTGCTTTTTTTAGGTTTTGAATATAAACTCTAACAAAGGAATTTCTAAATTCGCAACACAATTATTAATTTTGTAAGATCTTTGGCTTTTCTAAGACTGATTTTTCGATAATCTCTTTTCAAAATCTTTATTCATATTGTTAACTTCCCATAGATTTCCATTCTTTGCTGACTTGTTGAATATTTTTGAAGTGATTGCTGAAAAAATAGTAATGCTGTAACGAAAGCTGTAATGGTTGAGAATGTGATGTTCTGAGTGAAACTTTTCGGGTGCAGACGGAGAACTAGCCGTTACCCAGAAGTTTCACTTCAACTGCATAGCTTTCATGCAGTCATAATTATTTTTTATGAACTTTGACGTTGATTTTGTGAACATTTTATGGACTTATCCAGATTCTGGATCGTTTAATGTCGTATAAGTATTAGCCACCATAACAACTGCAAACCTATAAAACATCACATATTTGTTAAGTAAAAATATCCCATGACCATAATCATTAATTTAATAATTAAAATTCAATTCAGCTCTACATTTCAAACACATGTTTAAACTTAATTAATTCATAACATATTCTAAATTGTTGTAAACAAAATAAAATACAACAAAATTTCTTAACAAACAAATAACTCAGTTCATTTAACACGAAGAATATAAAATTTATTTTAAACAAAAAGAAAAAAATGAATGTGTAGTTGTTATTAGTTAATTTGAATGTGAGCCAAGAATGTGCTGGTATGCCGATCAGTGCATGTATTACAAAAATTTATAGTTTGTATACAGGATGATAATTTTCAAACTTTTGTAATTGCCGCAACTAAAGGCACTTAGATAAAATGTTAGTAATCTACTTTGTTCCTTCCCACACATGGTGATGTTTTAGACACTGTCTACAAGTTTTTGAAATGAAAACTTCTATAGCCAAGCGTAACTCTGCATATGAGTGTAATGAAATCTCTGTAATAGCTGAGAGTGAAAACGGTAATGCTTTGGCAGTAATGAAATTTGCAGTAGCTATAAGATAAAACGAACAATAGTGGTTGATCCTTTACCAAGTGATTAACAATTTATATTTTTCAGATTATTTAATTTTCATCCACTTAATAAAGGATATAGCAAGATAAGCATAGTAAATCTGCCCCGCGACGAATTATTTTAATAACTATATTACCGGTATGGTAAGGCTGTAAGTAATTGATATCTACAATTTTGGCGGCCAAAACTGAGTAGTTATGGAGATAACCAAAAAAAATTTAAAAAATTACAAAATTTTTTTTCTTGGTAATTACTTAACTTAGGAAAATAATTCTAAATCCACATGAAGGCAAACACTCTCAATAATATTAGACATATTTATTATCGTGTCAGTCCTCGTTATTAAGGATAATAACAAGGATAGTATCCGATCCAATGTTATTTTTATTGGATTCTAATTGAGCGACCACTTCAAAAAAAATTCAGTAACTGTGCTCTAATGCACTTAATTACTGCACCAAGTCTCATCAAAATTCAAGGACTGCAACATGGTAAAAATTTTTTTTTCAATTCTAATCTGCTGAACCGCCCCTCCAGTGGGTCCAACCCTGGAATTATATACATCAATCGAAAGTACTTTAAAAATAAAGTGTTGTGTTTCATAAAGTGTTTTTTCCTATCTCCTATAGTGTTCGAGATAATCAAGAATAATCGAAAGAGGTATATTAAGTTATAGGTTATCTGCCCCTGGTAGAAAGTCCCAATAGTAACTGTATTGTCGTTTATGTGACACTGCAGGTACTTCATATGTATAACTTCCCTAGATCAAAACAAGACCATTGTAGAAATATAATAGAAAATTCTCAAAAAATGTGGTGTAGTAGGCATTTTTAACATGTAGAATATTAAAGAATGCCTACTACACCACATTTTTTGACAGTTTTCTATTACATTTCTACAATGGTTTTGTTTTGATTTAGGGGAGTTATACATATGAAGTACCTGCAGTAGTAAGATAGTCGGGGTTGTAGCCCCGAGGTCTGGAAGAGGGGATCCAAAGCGGTTGATAAGGGCCCGGAAAAGAGTAAAGACATTGTTTGCTCGTCACTTATTTTTTCGGGAAGAAGTTTTTAAGAAATATGCTTTATTCCCGGGGGCCGCCATTTCTCTCGACGACCCTGCAGCCTATGTATAGAATATATTTATGTTACTTCGAATCGGTTACTAGATCATCATTTTTTTTTTTTAAATTAACTTTGACACATAGGTTAGGTACTATCTAACTTCAAACTGACACCACTTATTTCAACATCATCCTGTACATAAAAACAAATGGTTGGCAATTTAATATATATCAACAAGTTCTTCCTTTTTTCATAAATTTCAGCATCATAGAGTAATGGGTTGTTTGTTGGTAGTTCTTCTCGCCAAACACATTATAATATAATGAAATATACATATAATATGTACATAGAGAGATGTAAGTGTATGTATATGTTTATAATCCCAAATATCTACAACTACTTACTCTAATGTATTATGTGAATGTATGGAGGTAATTAGATCGTAACGCTGTGCGAAGCAAGGGCTGGCTGACTGCTCGGGAGCGATGATGATCGTTTATCATAACATTTAAAAGTACAGGTGTTGTAACATATTAACGTGGATGGTGTGAACGGATGTTATATAGTATGGAATTAAACAATAATTAGTGTAAATTACTTAATTCCATATTATGACGGTCGAGTATTTTGTCTGCAACAGATGAAGATTGCTATAAAATGTAAGAGGGTTTAAAGTACTTTTCGAAAACTTACTTATTGATGAAACAAATCGTAAAAAAAGGACTCTCATGACAACGCTTCAATATCAGTGTCCTCGTTGAAATTGGGCACACTCATAGAAATTATTTGCTCGCACGTATTCTGGGTGAAAAAATTCCAGAAACAGGTATTTCGATTTTTATTCAAAATGGGGTTTGAAATATGGAATTGAAATTTAAAAGTGTGATAACAAGATCAAGTGGGATATCATAATGGGTCACTCAAAGCCGGATTTACCTAAGGATACTTGGGACACGTATTCTGGAGAGCCTACACAATAGGGGCCTCTACAAAATCTTTCGAAATAGAATAAAATCTCAAAATAGAGGAGCAGAATAGAACAGACTAACGTTTCCTTTTTGGCTCGTCAATCCTATTTTTCGGAAAAATTTGTAAAATTTCAGAAATTCTGCAGCGGGTTGCCACAAAAATGCTCAGGGGATTCCGTATATCAGTTACTCAGGGGCCTTCTCATGTGAAGTGCCCTGGGGCCTCCACAGTGCGGGAAATTATCGATTGCCCACGAAAACGAAGTTGAGTTGAGCTCATTCGCTTGAGTGGGGCAATCGACAATCCCGCACGAGTTGCACATACTATTTTTTAATACGAATTTCACATACTTTTTTCTATTATTATCACTATTTTTGACATTTTTATTACTTTTTAAAATAATATTTTTAAGTGTTCGTCTTTTTTTCTGAATTAATTATCGTTTAGATTACTTTGTTGGTGGGTTCTATAGAAATAATTATGAAATATTTATTAAATGAAAAATTAAGAGGCGGCTTTGCGTGTTTTGATTAAATTTTGCGTGTTTTATCACGCAAAAAAGTATACGGGAAGAGTACAGTGGGCAAACAGCTATTTTGCGTACAGAAGTGTGTGCGCCAAGTTAGTACTTCTCCCGCATGAGTAATAAAAAATATATTATTATATGTACCAAGTGGAGACGCAGCGTTAAATATTTTATTTACTCTAGTACTCTGGTATTCGGTGCCCTGCACCTAAACAGTAGCCTTTACTAATTGTTATGAAGAGTGAGCCACTGTGTTAAATACATCGACTCTTCTAGAAGATCCAACAAGTTCAAATACAATTTAGTAGAACTCATAAGTGGAACAGAAAAAAACAATCATGTGATTTTGTATTTTTCTATTCTGCTTATGCGTTCTAGTTACCGCTCTGATTAGAACAACGTCTTACTGTACCGTAAAACCGTCTGGACGCGGACACTTTTCTACATCTTTTGGTTAATTTTATGTTTATACATGTTTCCTTCATGGATATCACCAATAAAAGTATTACTATTAGAAAGAGTGTATATTATTTCTTATATCCCTGACCCATTTGTTTCATTAAGTATAAGTAAAAATAAAAAAAATAAAAAATAATTAGTAAGTGTCCGGGTCTACACCCTAAATCGGTCTTGACCCGGACACTTACTTAAAAAATCTAATAAAAATGAAAACTAACCTCTCCCGTCGGGGTTAGAACAGTGTTTTATATCGTCTGATGTCTTTGAACCTGTCAAAGGCTTCAAAACATTTTGTGGGAAGGGAAAGGGGGCAATGCATAGTATGCCTCTCTATTAAGTAAATATACGATATGACACCAGAAGGAGGCATAAGCCGCGTAATTCTGGGGGGAATATTAACATATGGATAGTGGGAGTTACAGCTGGTGCGTATCGCGACCATAGTGTAATAAACTAATATGTCCGGGTCTAAACGGATATATGTATATAGCATGTATTTTTTTATATATACATCGAATATAACTTCAGACATCATTAAATGATACGCGATAAAATTCTGAACATATACATATCAAAACTAAAACAATATGACAATTATGACGGAAATTACGCGTCTAAGTTAGACACACATTTTATTTTTTTTTTAAAAACTGGGAGATAGTAATCCTGTAAAATGAGATAGTAAAAGTTAAAATCCGTAGTTTTTATTGGCATAGCTGTTTAGAGGATGTTTTTCTCTCTCTAATGACGTCAAGAACAAATGTTTATTGTTGCAGGTTAATGTATAGAAATTATTTACTTTGAAAATTGGTGCAAAGTGTCCGGGTCTAGACCTCCTGTCCGGGTGTAGACAGTTTTACGGTATCAGTTTTTCGTTTTTCATTTTTCATTTCAAAATTTCTTTGTTATATACCACCGTTCAGATAATTATACGATTAAAATACTACAATTTGCGTCGGTGCGGTGTCTGTTTGCGTTGGTGAGCGCCGCGATGCGACTCCTCACACAACATTATCATACTCAATTGACCATAAATACAATTTATTTTATGTTACCGCAACAAATGTTGTAAATGTGTTCTACATAGTATACAAAAATATATTTTCATAATAATTTGTCTTGGCACATGTCACGATTTTCACGGGAAAATTATCTTTTTACGAAAATTTCATCAAATAGACATGAAATAAAAAAAAAAAAAAAAACTTAAAAAATGTTTTTAGTGTTTGGATTTGTTGTAAGACAAAAATATTTGATTTTTATAAAGACATTAACGAATTTTATGGGGGTGTCCTAATTATTTTCACAAAAATTTTGCGGCCTTGTCACTCAAACATTTCACATTTTAATTGTAATGCGTATTTAAAAAATTGAGTATTAGTTTTTGGATTGTTATAAATAATACATATTTCTGAAAATTTTAATTTATTACGCAAGAATTAGGAGTTTGTAAACAGAAAACCCAGTTTTCTAATTACTGTTCCAGTTTAAAACAGTGCTATTCGATCTCCTATAGTTTAGCCTAAGGAACAAATATCCTAAACAAATTTGTCAGTTTTAACAACAAAAATTAAATTTCCTTTTCAGATTACCTACCCAAATTTCATTAACAGATTTAATTCATCTCATTTTTGTAACTTTCACATTTTTGAAAGGGAAATATTGAGTTTGTAGACTATCATTGCGTATACTATTTTTTTTAAAAACAACAAAATCCGTAATTTTACTGGTTAGAAATATGAAATTTGTTTTTTTTTTTTCATTTTTAACGAAATTTGAACAGTGAAGAAAGAAAAACAAACCACGTTTCCTGAATGAATTTAGTTATTTTGATCTAAGAATTCTTTATAAGAGTAATTACTGATTAATTATGTATTTTTCGTTAAAATTGTTTAATCAATTGTTTCGTTAAAATTTTTGATTTAGTGGTCTTGACCTGTTAACCGGGGAATTAGCTATTGCTCAATGTACAAGAAATTAATTGAACAAATTATAATAATTATTTCGCAGTATGATATTGCTTGAAACAGTGTGGCATACATAAGGCAACACAGCAGTCAGCACACCAGAAACCATGGGACTGAAAGTGTTAATTTCCATGACGAAAAATGTCGTCATGGCCATTGCAGTAGGCTTTTATGTATGAGGAAATATTTCGTCATACCCAGTTAACAGGTTAATGATATAGTTCAAAATTTGCTGAAAATGACCGTGATTTCCTAGATTTTCAAAGCTAAGATTTTGATTTTAATATGGTTAGGAGATATTGAGTCGTAAATTACAATAAAACTACCGTTCTTTCTGTCAATGTAATAATTGCTGAAAAAAATTTTAAATAAGAAATGAAAACAGTAATAGACAACATTTCAGTACAGTTCAAGATAATGCTCACTGTACGGAACCCGAATTGTGCGATCTCAACTTACACTTGGCAAATTTTTCCGAGATATAACTTATAGAAAATCCCTTGTGTTGATTATCTAGATAGAACGATTAATACTCCTTCGTCCTCCGAAGTGAGTGAAACGCACTTCAGAATTATTCGTAATCAGATATTATTAAGTCGGAAGAACCTGATTTATATAAAGAAGTAGAAAAAGTTAAACACCTCTGGTTTAAAGTATCCTGCAATAAATTTTATGGTTACAATTGCGATACTTTGTTGGCATCACTCCGAATAAGATGACAAATTTGAATTTATTTTAAAAGTTGTTTCTCTCATATTTAAATAACTGTAACGAATATTCCTCCCTTTCGATTATCTCCTGTAACATCCCGCGGGAATAAATCAATATGTCACCCACAATAAAAAAAAAGGAACATAACAGATATTGATGGTATGATAATCTCAAAATCTGCGCCTCTGATAAAAAAAAATGGAAAACCGGAATAAAAGAGAAAAATGTAAAAATTGATGTCAAAATATTTTCCTTTCAAAAAAAAAAAAAACTATATGAATAAATAAAATTTTCATTCCCCCTTAAGCTGTGTTTTTGTTTTCCCAACAAAAGAGAAGATTTTCCACGTATACACGTACTTCGAGCAAAAAAAAACCGTTCCATACACATGAACACTTCTCTTTTGAATAAAACGAACGTCGAGTACTGGCGCGATGGCAAAAAAAGACGCGATCATAGGCAAGCGCCGCGCGTCTCACTCCGGTAACGATACCGAAAAATGAAAAATTCAGTAGCATAAGTGTACACAACACGGCAAGAGAACATTTATACCGATTGATAGTAGTGAGCTTTTGTGAGAAGCTACTCGTACCCGTTGAAGTCACACAGTAAGCCAAAGCCATGGTTATTGTTACCGAGACTAGTCGAGTCAGCCATGCAAATACACACCAGGTAAATTCACACACACACACTAACACACAAGTCTTTAAAATGTTACCGTCACTCATATATATATACACTCACTCACTCCCGTGGAGTCACTCGGAGTGAGTTACTCCGGTGTGCTGGAGTATAAGAGTAAAACTGTTATGGAAAATAGAACGCGCGTTGGAAAGATGCAAAATAGAAGGTTCGCGGGATGGGGATTGGGTGGAAGGCGGCGGTAAGGTTTTATATTTTACGTATTGTGTATAAAGTTGAATTTATACCTTGTGTTTGGATTATTTGGATTCTAGTGGCCAACTTGAAATCAGTCAAGTGGCCGAGGGTTACTAAAATTTGCACTAACATACGTCGTTTATCATGGAGTTTGATTGAGGAGTCATTACGTCTGGTGATCTGATGCCAAGCACTAGTACTCCCGTTATTATCATCCCTTGGCATAGCCCTTTGGCCATCCCTTGGTAAGTATTACTGTAATACTCACTGACTTGATGCCAGTTCCGCCAAACTCGTGATGTTCGTGAATGTCTTTTTCTCGACACAATATCAGACAATTTTTTAAATTCTAGCCCTCAACCATTTCCTTTGTGCTCCTTAGGAGTTCTAGCCCTCAGTCACTTCGCAGTTACCATAAATAACCTAGGACACATATTTCCAATTTTCCAGCCATTTGATTTTCAAAACCATAAAGTACATATTATTGTATGGTGCTATTCGTCTATATATATTTGCACTTACGCGATTTCAAAAAATGGTATTCTCAGAATTTTCGCAACATTTTGTCTTCTTTTGTTTTGTGTATACAGTAGAGCCTTGATAATCCGAACTAACAAAAAACAACCCCTGTTCGGACTCACGGAGCGTTCGGATTATAGTATGTTAGGAAAAAAAAACTAAAAAAAAGACTAGTAGCCGTAATTTATGATTCCCTGTTGAGTTTGCATAAGGCATAAAAGTGATCCGTTCTTTAGACACCTTTGATTCAGGAGCACTAGTTTCAGCAGAAGAGGCTAAAATTTTGTCTGGCAGAATCTTCCAAAACAACCCTGATTCGTCGGCATTATAAATTTGTTCAGGGCAAAGATCTTTTTCTTTAATCTCATTTAAGAATTTTTCTTGGAATGGTTGAACAGCTTCCGTATCACTAGAGACTTTCTTACCCGAGACTTTCAGCTGACGAATGCCATGACCCTTTTTAAAATTATCAAGCCATCCTCTACTTGCGCAGAAATCAGACCCTGTTAGTTTCTTATGGAAGAATCTAGCTTTTTGCATTACGATATCACCGGACAAAGGAACGTGTCTCCGTCTTTGTTTTAAAAACCACGTAAACAGTGCTTCTTCGAGTAATGGCTTCTCTGGCAATTTTAGAGTTTTTCTTAATCCTTGTCCTCTCTCGGTTTGAGCTATAAACGATCGAATTTTCTATTACTTTTTTTCTTTAGATCTGTAATTGTTGATTTTCCTACACCATACTTACAAGCAAGAGAAGTTGCCGACACTCCATCTTTCAAACTGTCTAGTATAGCACACTTTTCGGCTATGGTTAAAGTTTTATGTTTACGCTTTGGTGTAGGAACCATCTTTATAACCTCTAAAAACACGTGACGCACGAGTAAAGCACAGAGTAACGTGGACACCCGATATGGCGGCTCAGTAGTAACTGCACGTAACTACACACCAACACCTAATGGCGGTCACGAAAAAAAGGAGAAGTGGGGTACCCGCCAGTTCGGATTATAGCAACGTTCAGATTAATCTGAGTACGGATTATCGAGGCTCTACTGTATTTTGTATTTAGAATTCTATATGTGAATAAGTAAAATTTTTTACAAAATTATAGAAAAAAATTGAGTAATAATTTCCAATGGATTCTAGAGTACTAGACCAGGCGATTGTACTCAAATCTTATACTTCGAGAGTTTAATCTAGTTGCATTTTTTTATCATTTTTGTCGCGCTTGCGCTTTAACAGATTTTATTTACAAACAGTTTATGGTAGAAGCTTCAAAAGAATGTACATTTTGCAACTTCTGGACGATATAATTTTATGCTGAAATCTTCAAATATGAGCTAACGATGCTCATGGAACGTTTCATCAAAATTCAATACAAAGTTCCGATATAAATTGTCGTTATATTTTAACGTAAACTTACGGTATAAATACATTTATTTAAATACAGAGTGAAGACGGTTGTTGTGGAGTGATGGAGAGTTAGAAAAGCTTTTTTCCAGTTCGTGTTCTATGAAAAAGAGAAAATTTTGCTGTATAAACTACTCTTTTGCTTACTTATATTTACATTGCATTATTATATATTTTACTATGAAGTAGGTACCTATATAAGTATACCTATACTACTTACTCCTCGTTCTTTCTCTGTTTTCCTTTTTTTTCCCTATACATATTATTATGTACACAAAAAAAAAGAAAAGAGAAAAAAAATGAAAACTTTACCCCGAATACAAGACGGTACAAAAATAAATATTATTAAAATTAATGAAAATAAAAAAAGATTTGTTTAATAAATGTATATGTATAGATGTTTCCGTCTCATTCTAACCGGTTGTTTGTTTATCGTAAAGTGAAAATCTGTTTGGAATATATTTTTTCTAAATAAACAATTTTTATAAAAAGCATTTTTTTAAATATTTAATATTTTTTATGATAACTTCGCTCGTATTTACCTATAGTTTTCATTCCTACTTTTTCCATGAAGGCAACTTAATCAATTTCGTTAGTGCTTCATAAGGATACCTAGAAGCTTTATCGAGACTTCTATTTACTGATTTAGAATAAAGAGAGACATAGCCTGTCCAAGTTTGCAAAGTGAAGGACACACTATAGCGCACAGTATGTGTTAGAAAGAGACAAAACGTGATATAAGCAACCATAGCAACGATGTTCTTCGTCAGGTGAGCAGGTTGTTGTATTAAACCAGTGTTTTTCAAGCTTTTTCATGGCGCGACCCCCCTAGTATGGAAAAATATTTCGCAACCCCTACCCTCTGTTATTTCTAACTTTTATTTTATGTTATAAATATCGAATCCGTTTATCATATTTTCGGTTAGGTGTCAATTAAATATATATACGCAACAAAGAATTTTAAACAGCTGCATATTTTTATATCGACATCGAAGTTGACGACTTATAGTAGCGCACGTAATTTGTATGAGCGAGATATAGCGCGATGTGATGAGCGCTGCGTGGAGCATTAGGCGAGTAAAGCATAGCACTTTTGAATTCTTTGAATTGTGAATTCGCTTTGAATTGTGTTTAAATTTATTGAATTGACTTGTTTGTTTAGTAGTTGCTCACTGTCTTTTATTGTTTAATATCCAAAATTCTGTGCTCATGGTAATTATTGAAAATGGATGAGTTTCTGGAAAAACATGTACAACCGTCAGCTTCAAGTTCCAATGAGAGTAATAAAACAAAAGCAAAGAAAAAGCGTCTAAAATGACGACAATTATTTAAAACTCGGATTTACTGTTATTGAAAATAAACCACAGTTATTTGTTTTCAAATTTTATGGAGCGAAAGTATGAAACCATCACATTAAAGTAACCTTTAATTAACCTTTTCTTTATTAAATATACTATACATATATTGAATTAGAGTGGTTTTATTGTTAAACTAACTGCGACCTCCTTAAAAAGGCTTCGCGACCCACAAGTAGAAAAACACTGTATTAAACGATCACGTTTCAGGGTTAAATGGAAACCTTATAATGGTTACTAGTGATGAGCAAATGCAAGACCAAGACCAAGACTTGGCAATCTTGGTCTTGGTCTTGCTAGAGCAGTTTGAGTCTTAGTCTTGGTCTTGGTATTGCTAAAAAATCTTGCACTTTCTTGCATTTTTTATTAGCGAATTTTTTCCTTCTAAAATCAGAATTTTCTCTCTTTACAGTATTAATTATACTTTCAAACTATTTAAATAGTTTTACTAGAGTCTTGCTTTTTTCTTGCTTTTGTCTTGGTGTTGCTCACTTGAGTCTTGGTATTGCTCTTGCAGCCATACTTATAATCTTGGTCTTGGTCTTGCAAAAAATGCAAGACCAAGACAAGACTGCAAGACCAAGACTAATTTTTCTCATCACTATAAATGGTTAGTCTGTCCGTTTGTTTCAGAGGCTTCTCTCGAAAAATATGTACCTAATCATTGCTAGTCCACAATTATAAAAGAAAAATTTTGGATTAAAATGGGGAGGGGGGTCAGTTTGGTTCAAAGAAAAAAAGGTTAAATTAATATATCGTGTGAGATATTAATTTAAGTAACAAATGAGGAAACGTAGTATATAATACTCGTGCGCAACGTACTTACTAATGTTTCAGTATAGTATGGGACAACTCATACATTTTTCAGTTACCACAAGCAAATTTATATAAAGTTTTATATCCTCGGTGCAGCCTCGGGACCTTTACTTGTTAGTGAACATTGTATTCTTAAGAAATGTAAAGATTCCTTTTACTTGTAATTTTTCTTTGTACATTCTTGACTTTGTTACGTGGTTTATGATATTCCTATCACTTCAAAAACGTATTCTTATATTCATGTGGGTATAATATACCCAAGAGCAATGTTCAAGTTTCATTTATTCACCGGAACAATGCAGGGTTAAAGTACAAAAATTGAATGTCCGAATGTCAATTATTATCAAACATTTTTAGTGCTTTTACTAGCTTTTTCGCTCAAGAATGTCTTTCATACAAAGTATCTTACAATTTACCAAAATTTTCAAATACATTTTCCTTAAGTGGATGAATTGAGGGCTTAAAATTATCAACAAAGTGCTGTATTATACTTAAGTATACATTTCAAATAAGTTTGTGTATCGTATTATCGTAATATCCGTACAAAGTGTTATAAACACATTATTCGACAGAATAGCACTACATATTTTCAAGGCAGACGTGACTATTCGTTCCTAATTAATATTACTACACTTAACGCTAATTGATAATACATTTTTAGATTTATAGCTTTACTTATACGAGACGTGTTCATTTTATTTAAACATTGCACAGGATGGTTCAGAATAAGGCCAGATTATAAAAATTCTAGAAAATAGAAGAAATATTTTTAACCCGATGTCACAAGTAAATGTAGCATAATTACTATCACCGGTTTATTATATCCACAAACGCAGCCTTCAAAATTTTCTTCTCAACTTTTTGATAATGGTTTTTCGATGTGTTTTTTCTGTTTTTGTTTCTGTTTTCGTTTGATTTTGCAGCGATTCAAAGTCTTGGTCTTGGTACTGTTCTTGCATTAAGAATCTTGGTCTGGGTCTTGCTAGAGCAGTTTGAGTCTCGGTCTTGGTCTTGGTCTTGCAAAATGCAGTCTTGGTATTGGTATTACTAAAAATCGTGCACTTTCTTGCATTTTTTTATTAGCGAATTTTTTCCCTCTAAACTCAGAATTTTCTCTTTTTACGGTATTAATTATACTCTCAAACTATTTAAATAGTTTAGCTAGAGTCTTGCTTTTTTCTTGCTTTTGTCTTGATCTTGCTCACTTGAGTCTTGGTATTGGTCTTGCAGCCATACTTATAGTCTTGGTCTTGGTCTTGCAAAAGATGCCAGACCAAGACAAGACTGCAAGACCAAGACTAATTTTGCTCATCACTATCTGTATTCACGATTGATCCTGTACGCCCTGTTTTGATAAAAATGGAAAAAGCCTACAATTCGGTTCCATTTTCATTATTTTTTTATTTATGGTTTTTAAGACATTGAAAAAGTTTGGTTAATTTGATGATGCTGTCATGTAAATCACGATAAAATTTGGGTCTATTTCCGTTTAGCATGAAAGAGGAGGAGATAATGAAACTCCCATGGGTCACCCCAATTTATAGCATCCCCAGTTAGTTACAAACCATTTAATAACTTCCATTAATAGTTTCCCCCATTCTTCCTATCCTACGCTGTCAAAACTAATCATCACTAACTAAACATTAATTAGTAAGATTCATAAATTGAAATTGTTATATAATAGGATTTGAAAATATTCTTCCAAGTCATTGTGTTGTTATTAATATATATGAAACTTACATATGTATGTACATGTGATGCCTGCCCCCCTCGTTTCTCTTCCCCTTTTTGCTCCCGCTACGGCATGTATATGATTTTCAAATTTACAATTATTAATTCTGACACCAGATGGTATTGTTCAGTTTTGAATAAAACATAACGACATAACCGAAACGGTAAAGTTTTCTATTCAGATTATGTCAAGTTTAGGTAACCTTTTATTATTATTATATTTCGATGGTAATATGTATGTATATGTAACCCACCACACTTGGTGGCTTGGATTGAATCAAAATCAAAACCAGGAGTACAGCGGGTATGTAGAAAGGTGACGGGGGATTGAGTAAGTGGAGTGAAAGGAGAGTGTGAGAAGTAAAATGTAAGTAACGTTAGTAGAAGAGTGTTTAGAGGTGGTTAAGAAATATATTTCTAAGATCTGTAGACAAAGAAATTCAATTTTCCCACGAAAGTTAGGTTGAGTTTCCTTCTTTATAGGAGCTTACTTTATATTCTTGGTTTCGCTTTCTCAGTAAGTTTAAAGCAGGATTGTTGCAGATGTGTTACCTTGAAACATCTGCAGAAGCGAATTTCTTAAAAACAACATGTGCAGATGCTTTAAATTGAACAACTCTTCATTGGGAACACTCAACATCAGCTGCTGGAGCTGACATGACTCTTCGAGCGTTTCTTAAAACCATCTTCTATCGACGACCATTTGTTTTCCGTTCCTAATTTGTATTTCAGTTTGCAAAAATCTTTATCCTTGCAGTAAAATGATACGAATGTATGGAGTCGGATATCTAAAACAACCCTGATTCAAAGGCGATTCATTCTAATTGCAGAGAATCACTTTTTAATTGTCTTCTGACTCTTCTTTTGCCTTCTGGTGTTTTATCTCTGAGTATATGAAACATATTATTATCAACCATCAAACTAACTCGAGTATCCCCTACGACCTTCCACTGTCTTCTAGCCTTCTAAAAAATTACATTTCAAAAGATTCCATTATTTGCATCGTCCTACCAAAACCAGCTTTCTGAAGACCTTAGCAATCTGGAAGCGTGTAAATAATCTTTTTCCCATGATAGCACTTGCAATTTCTTATTAAAAGATAATTGATTGTAGAAACGTCCTATATATCGTTGAATACCTCCTATCATAGCATCTTGTAAAACAAAATGAATTTTCGATTACAAAAATTACTTTTTCTCAAAAATCCACTTACTTAGGATAACGGTACAAAAACGTATGTTATGTAATTTTTCCCAATCTTGGCCATAATGTATAAAAAAAATTCAAAAAGCTTTTAAATTTTGGCAAATTTTTACAAAAAACTCGTGTTTTCGTTCGAGGATAAAATAGGATGTTTCGTTCAAGAAGTATCGTGCTCATACATATATACTTGTGTACAAGCCTTACCATGGCAGCGGCTGTAAAAGCTGAATTTTCCATTCGGGATATTCGCTGAAAAATAATTTGGAATGGGTGTCGCGTCACCCTCTATCCGCGATGGATCTATTCTCATCTACTCGGTGTAGTTTAAGCTTTTGTTATGCATTCAAGAAGAGAATAAATGAATGAATATAATATATTTCTCTTCACAAACTCCTCGACTACGACTACACTATAAGCGAACTTGCTATGTAGATTAGGGTGCGCCAAAAAAACATTTATATTTTTTTTCTCGCTCTCCGCTCAAAATATCCTAGGATATGTCTAAACAAACATCCTCACCAAAACGGAGTTCATAATTCCAATTTTTAGAGGTACATCATCGAACCTAAAGATTTCCCATTTAAATAACACAAGAAAGACGATTTTTTATATTATTTACTCCTGAAAACTATGAAGAATTTTTTTTTCCATAAAATGAACCAAAGCACCTTATTAAGCATTAAATTTTGGACAAAAAATTTCATTGAGTGAAATTTCTATCACCAATATTTCACTTTCTACAGAGCCTTAAAATTTAACTTTTTTGAAATTTTGTTTTTTTTTTTACATTTTTAAGCTAAACTATTAAAAATAGGACAAATAGTTAAATGACAATTTTGTAGTCCAAGTGACACAAAAAAGTTCCTGACAAATTTCTCGTATTACAAATAGTTACAAAGTTACAGACCCTCAAAGTTTTTTTACTTATTTTTTAGCGAGTTTTCAGAATGGAAATTCAGCTGTTACAGCGGGTGTCATGAAAAAACCTGAACTCGGGACTATGACAGAAATTTCAGTCATTCTCGGTTTCTTGAGGTGTCAAAACAAATTTCTGCCATAGTCCCGGGTTCAGGTCTTTCATAACACCCGCTGTAATAGTTGAATTTCCTCTTCGCTAAAAAAATAAATAAAATAAACTTTGAGGGTCTGTAACTTTGTAACTATTTGTAATACGAGAAATTTGTCAAGAACTTTTTTGTAAAGCGTCAGTTGGACTACAAAATTGTCATTTAACTTTTTGTCCTATCTTTAATAGTTTAGCTTAAAAATGTAAAAAAAGCAAAATTTCAAAAACTTAAATTTTAAGACAACAATAAGAAAGTGAAATATTGGTGATAGAAATTTGACTCAATGAAATTTTTTGTCCACAATTTAATGCTTAATAAGGTACTTTGATTCATTTTATGGAAAAAAATTTCTTCATAGTTTGCAGGAGTGAATAATATAAAAAATCGTCTTTCCTGTGTTATTAAATGGGAAAACTTTAGGTTCGATGATGCACCTCTAAAAATTGGAATTATGAACTCCGTTTTGGTGAGGATGTTTGTTTAGACATATCCTAGGATATTTTGAGCGGAGAGCGAGAAAAAAGAATATAAATGTTTTTTGGCACACCCTAATGTACATACATACATATATGAGTGAGCTCTTCGAGTTTATAAAAAGGAATATCTGGCAAAGAAGAATAAAATATACATACATAGAACATAAGTAGAGTAAGTGGTACCAACATAAAACCATTCTCAACAATAATCCATCTATCGTTCATACCAACAGTCATATTTCCATTCCCCCAACAAAATCCTCCAACTCCATGGTTTTTTTTCTTTTTTGCATTCACTTTAAATAATACAGTGACGGAAGTGAGATGGAACGAGATATCGAGGGTGGTTGGTGTGTACTCGACTCGTTCCCCGATGTATACCCGAGACGCCCGCAACTCCCCTATATAATAACTGTATGACGACGGTAGTTGGTTGCTACCTACACTTCTCTCACCGACTCTATCACGTCTGTACTTATTCAAGTAAAGTACTTATTCTCATGAGGTGTGCTCGGTTACTTTCAATACAATATCCTATATCCATACCCTAGCACAATGTACACAATCGGACAAAATAAAATGGTGATGTAGGTAATTTATAAAATATGTCTGACCAAGTCCAAAAGGTTTAGTAGTTTACCTAATCATTTTGAAAAATATTGTCGATTGACGATTAGCTTTACTGAATGAAAAGTGACATATAAGCGCCACGTCTTGAGTACTAGCGTAAATGTCAGATAACTGTAAAATTTGTTCGTAGATCCTGGAAGCGTCTCACAATGCAATATTTATGTATTGGCAGAGGTATCATAGCTAATCTACATTTTTATCCAAGGTTTATTTACAGTCCAAACAGTATAGAAGAAAGTTCACACTAAAGTACACAGTATGTGTTAAAAAGGGACAAATCATATAGTGAAATTGTTATATTAATCAAAGACTGAATGGAAATTGTTGGTCCCAATAAGAATAAAGCTACGGTCCAATTTTCTAACTTAAAATGGCTGCTTATTTCAGTGTTACTGCTGCGGACTCTAGTGGCTGCAAATTTTTATTTCAGGTCATACACTTTCAAAACGTATAGATCGACATTTCTAACAATAAAAATAGTAATTTTGTTATTTTTTCATTGATTTAGAACAAAGTCAGTTCTTTGCGAAGTCTTAAAAATATTTCTATATAAAGAATTTTGACATAGATTAGTTTTAGCATTTCTAATTTTGGATTAGAGACCAATTCTCTGTTCTTCGTTTGATTTCTTAGATTTTTTCTGGCGTGAAACGGACATTTCTTACAGTGAGATGACCTGAATCTTCTCTAACTCGGTCAGATTTTCATTAACATTTATTTGATAGAATTTTGACGAAAACTAAACCTGGAATTGGATTAGAGACTAATTCACTATACTCTGTCTGGTTACTTCGGGTTTTCTAACGCGAAACCGATATTTTTTACAATCAGAATTTTGCGTAAGTCTGCCAGATAAGTTCCTTGAAGCCTAAGACCTTTTGGTACAAATAATTTTGACCTTTTCTTTAAAAAATTTCTCAAAACCAAAAGCAACATTATAACATTTTCAAATCCCCTGATGATAATACATTTCTACACTATACACAGAAATAATTAAAGATTTAAAAATTAAATTTAAAATTAAATTACCCCCAAAAAATTTTTAAGCACGTCCTAATTAAATTTATTATTTAATAATCGTACAAATTCATGAACATAATTTTATTTAATCAATAAACATATTTCTGGTTTTATTTTAATATTTTGTCCGTGCGTCTATCCATCCATATTTGTTCTCTATCTCATTTTATTTTGTTTTTGTTAATATTTTCTATCCACTTATTTATTTATGTATCTTATGGTTCAGAGGCACCTAGTGTGCGTCTGTTGTAATAACTAATACAACAGAGAAGATCGGAGCTATAATATAGGGAGCTATATATGATACGTTAGTACATAGACGGACGTGCATAGAGCTTTAGAGCTTGAAGCGAATATAAAGGTGTTGTGGTAGTGTATTTTAATACAAGTAACTAACTGATGCTTACGTCTTTCTCTGCAAGGCATATTATGTATACAGAGTGTTTACTGGATGTTACGTTTTGATCAAAATATGTGTAATATTAGGTCATCCGGAATGTTCGTGCTATTTTCGGAGCCGTTCGGATGAATTTATATTTCTTCAAGTAGCAACTGCAAACGAAACATGCAAGAACATGTTAGTGTTAGGCCGATGGTATTGCTTGTAATATGTATCATACATCTTTAAACAGTAAATAAATTGTTACCTCTATTTTCGCCAAAAAATTTAAACTTGTAATTTCATTATTTGACTTTATTTGGCGATAAACCTCAATGATTTTTCGTTTCTTCTTTTACTTTTTCTGTTCTCTATTGTAAGTTTGGTCTTAAGATGTTTTTTTGTTGTTTCACATTTCCGTTTTCGTATATCATTTTTAGTGATGTAGGGGAGAGACGGGTAAGATGACGAGTCGGGTAAGATGGCGAAATGCTTGGTTTTTGAATAATGAACAACATTAGAAGTTTCATATTTACAGTGCCATCTATTAATAGTATGTAATACTAAAATTTCTGTATTTTATGCTCAGTTGATAATTTCGTTGAACTTTATATGCAATTGTATGTGAACAACTTCATTTGAGAACGGTGTTATAATATTTTTAAAAAGAAATTTAGTGAAATAGTGTATGTTATCAGGTAGTTATTTAGTTTTAATCGTATTTTTTTATTAAATATAATTTAGATTAATGACCCCGATTAGAATTTTAATTATTACAATTTGATGTTTTATTATAATCTTAAAACAACTAATTTTAATGACGGAGGTAAGATGACGATCATAACTGGCGGGTATCATGACGATTCGTCAACTTACCCCAGCCAAATGACAATTTAATTTCCTAACCTCAAATTTTTTTTTGCGCAATATAGAATGCCGAGGAAGTATATACGGAAAAGTAAACGTCGCCTATGGTCGGATGAAGCACTTAGAGCTGCAATTCAAGCTGTTGAAGAAGGAGACGCAGTGTGCAATGCCGCAGCGAAACTTTATAATATTCCGGAACCTACACTAAGACGTTGTTTAAAAAAACATTTTCAAAATATTCGGTTGCCAGTACATGCTGGTAGATTTCAGAAAACGTTTACACCCGAACAAACTAAGGATTTTGTAAATTATATTACAGAATGTAATGCTAGGGGCCTTGGGCTTACAACTATACAAGTTCGGAAATTGGCTTTCCAATATGCTGAGGCAAATGGCATAGAGCATAGGTTCAATAAAGAGAAAAGAATTGCTGGGAAAGACTGGTTTGCTTCTTTTCATGAAGAAAATAACCTTAGTTTTAGAACTCCTGAAGCAACTTCAATTGCCAGATTGCGAGGCTTTAACAAAGTAGCAGTTGATAAATTTTTCAAAATTTTAAAAGATGTTAAACTGAAATATAATTTTACACCAGCACGAATCTATAATGCCGATGAATCAGGCTTACCTACCGTCCCAACTAAGCTACCTAGAGTACTGACACCAACTGGGCAACAACGTGTGACAAAAATTGTGTCTGCAGAAAGAGGACAAAATACAACAATTGTATGCGCAGTAAATGCTGTGGGTTCATATGTTCCCCCTTTTCTAATTTTTGCTCGTAAGCGAATGAAACCCGAATTATTATATGGTTGTCCACCGGGATCACACGGTATCGCTCACCCATCGGGGTGGATGACAGCAGACAGTTTTCTTTTATATTTAGAACATTTTACTCGACGTACGAAACCATCATTAGATGATCCTGTACTTTTGCTAGTTGACAATCATGCATCACATATTTCACTTGATGGTATTAACTATTGTCGAAGTAATGGAATTATTTTAGTAGGATTCTCTCCTCATACCACACATCGGCTCCAACCACTAGATGTAGCATTTTTTGGACCTCTAAAAACTTTTTATAACCAGATGTGTGATTCATACTTGGTAAATAACCCTGGAAGTGCAATAACACAGAGGAATATTGGACCATTATTCGGAGAAGCTTATAGTAGAGCTGCGACGGTAATGAATGCAATAAAGGGATTTAAGGCCTGTGGAATTGAACAATATAACCCACTAGTTTTTGATGATAGCGATTTTGCTCCTGCAGCTACTACAGAACGTGATTTAAACGTAACGCCATTAGCAACATCTGTAGATTTAGTACAAAATAGAGATATTTCTTCCAGTGATTCTGACAGTGACCAACCTTTAATAAATATTGCAAGGAGGATTCAATCAGCTACTTCTACTCAAACTCGCGGTGAGATACAAATAACCCCTGACACTCAAGACCAACCTAGCTGTTCTGGTGTAAGCGTTTTTAGCATTCGGTGACTGCCTTCGTGTCGTTCTAAAACAACTCGTAAAAAGATGTCGTCCTGTATAATTTCTAGCACTCCAGTTAAAGAAACTTTAGAAAAGCGACAAAAGAAAATTGCTGAAAAAGAAAATCTAAAAAAATTAAAAAATAAAAAAAAATTTGGAGTAAAATCAGCAAAGTCCAAGAATATTGCAAGTAATAAAACCTACTATTGCCCGGGTTGTCTAGAATCGTATGAAGATCCTCCTATCGAAAACTGGATACAGTGTGCATCTTGTTCCAACGAAAAATTTTCATGGTGGCATGAAAATTGTACGAATTATGGGGGAGTCGGAGAATTTAAATGCAATTTATGTTTATAGTCATCTTACCCCACTAAATATGTCATCTTACCCACTATAGCGGGTAAGATGATGAAAATGCAATTCATCAAATTTCTTATGTTATTTACGAATTGGTTTGTTTTTTAGTTTTAAAAGTTTTTCTAATTGAAAGAGAATATATTTATTTATTTAAATTTATAATTTCAGTATTTTTAATAAACAAGTGTTATGACAAAATTGTGTTTTTCCTTAGTATCGCCATCTTACCCCACTTTCCCCTACGTATTTCCTTTTTTGCAACCAACGAGTTGCTTATATTTGACATTGTTTGATTTGATTGGTTTTGATCCAGACTAAAAGGTTTTTAATTTCTTTTGTTTATGAAAAAATTTTTTAAAATTTTTTCATTTTTTATTTTTATTTTATTGATTTTTATATTCTTGTCTTGATAATGGTGTTTTGAGACACCGAAACCGGTCGACATGTTGAAGATTGGTTAAAAAATTCTGTTTGATTTTTTGCTGGTCTTAATATTGAGGTTTATCGCCAAATAAAGTCAAATAATGAAATTACATCTTTAAACAGTGTTTAAATAATTTTTTTTTGTCAGCAATAAAGAGCAATCGTAAACATCAAGAAACATCATGTCATGTTATACGAGCTTAAAAAAAGTACTAATGCAGCTGATGCAACAAGAAATATTTGTAGTATTTATGGTGATGATCTTTTTGACAGAACTTATAGAAAGTGGTTTGCTAGATTTCAAAAGAGTAATTTTTCTTTGGAAGATGAAGCTCCCTCTGGTCGACCTATAATTGACGATAAATTTATCCGTCAAGAAATAAAATGAAACCTGAGACAAACTGTTAAGAATTAACGGCAACTTCTTTAGCATTCAAAATCCATAGACTTCGGCCATTTGGAGAAAATCGGGATAGTCATTTACACCAAAGATGACGTGAACTTTCTGAATGACTCAATAGATATGAGAGATCCGTTTTTAAGGAATCGTAGGAACCAACAAGATTTTAGGTATGATTTTTGTTTTTGGAAAATTTTGTCTGTGCTATAAATTTTCCCGTGTAATATGAACAAAATCAGCCTTGGTCTTACAATCTTGTTTCATTCTTGCATTTTTGCAAAATGTATAATCTAGCAAGACCACTACCAAAATTATAAGTATGTTGCAAAAATAATATCAAGACTTAAGGGGGGCCACTAGTGTGACATTTTGAACAAATTGGAAAATTTTTTTTGCATGTTTCGATAGTCTATACATTTAAAAATAACATATTAAAATTTCAAGGTAGAAAATTTTTTCCTTTTCTAAAGTCCCCATAGTAACATTTTTCTAACAATTCACATTTAAGAGATACAGCTGTTTAAGTGAAGAAAGTCTCACATGCTCAACGTACCCCATAGGTGAGGTAAGTTGAGCAAGGGTACGGGGTAAATTGAACAGTTAGAAAATGTAGCCAAACCATGCCTTAGATGTTTATCAGACATAAAATAAAATGATTATTTGACAGTCAATCTTTTATTTATAATGCTTTAGTGGCATAATAGTGAAACAAAAAGTAATTTTCTTTGGATATTAAATACAGAAAATAAAATTAACAAAAATTCAACTTCAACTTAGTATTTAAACTACAATTTTAAACTTAATATTTGGAATATAGGGTAAAAGACCCCATTGTCGATCGGGGTTATAAGTCCGATCAGTTTTGACATTTATATCTTAATGAAGTTATTTCTGAAAGAAACCTTTGATAAAAAAATTATTATTAATAGAATGATTATTTTTCAATTTAAATTCACCTCACATTTAATGCCTCCTCACTTAATTTAAGAAATACATATATATATCGAAAAATTTTTGTTGAATTCGTGAATTTTTAGTATGATGGATGATCATTATTCAAAACACATGAGTTATAAATTGTAACATTTTTCACCGAATTTTTAAAGTTATTAGCATAATAAAAGTATACAAATAATTGTTATTAGTCCACTTAAGAGATTAGGATAGCTAAATTAAATTTTATATGCGTTAAATATTATTTGTATGACTGATTCTTCTTGGGATCTGAGTTTTACAGTTAGGTACCGCATTTTGAGAATTATATATTGCATACCTATTTTATAAACATTTTTAATTAATTTTTGGGTTTAAAACACTTAACTAACCGTTTTTATAATTTTACTTTAATATTTTATTTATTTCAGAACGTAAAATCAATTGAAAAATAATTAATATTGAATTAAAACTTCCAAATTGTTATTCATATAGGTATTTTCAAATAAAAACGTCAAACATAATATGTATGATATGTATGTATTACATCTGAAACGACACATACAGATACAATATAAACTAAATTTAACTGTTTAAAAATTCACAATGGTTAACGGCTAAGTCAGATCTTACACAATGTTTTTTTAAAAGATCAGCAGAGAGCGAAACGAAATTGTGATTTTAATGGTTTATTTTATCGAATATTTAAACCGTTCTTGGCTTTTGCTTTGACGTTCTATGTTTCACTAGATGTCACTCTATGATAATACTCTATGACATATAGCCTCACCTAGTAGTGGATAGAGTGTCAAAGTGGCTGGAAGAGAATGGTTCAAATATTCGATAGTAGAAGGTACTTCATGTACATTAATGCGCGATTTTTCATAGGGGTCAGTGTATTGATCTTTCAAAGGAGGTTAATATTTTCTGTCCGCTTTTTTATAGACGTCAACAAATTATAAAACAAAAACATTAATAAATCAAAATTTTTGGGTTATATTTTCTTAAAAACATATCCATTGGATTAAAAAAACTTGGTTTTATACTTATTAAGAAAAAAAAATGAGTGTTTTGTTTATTTTTTAATTTTTTTAAGCTAATTTAATGATACAGCTAAAAATAGTGATCGGTCATCGGGTCTCTTACCCTACTCAGTCTTTCTACTTAACATCAGACTTTAATGTTTAAGTAATAAATCAAAAAGAATTTAAATTAAAAGAGAAACATTAAGTAGATATTAAGAACTTCATCATAATTGTCACTGTTACAATTAATGCAAACGAAAGTTCTATTGCTCAACTTACCCCATTCAGACAATTTGATACAAAAGTGAGGTTATGAAAAAAACTGTTTGAATTAGAACCAAATCTTTTGTAGATATCAAAAATATACTAATTTTATAAAAGTTTAACACTTATTTGAGTTAACATAGATAATAATTGCCTCGTACAGAAGAAATATTCACAAACAAAATTTTTTTACTTTTTATACGCAAAATAAATAAAGCGTGCGCATACGTCATCCGATCGACAGATTGCAACTGGAAGTTGCGTAATGAGTTCCCCTCTCTTGCCCACTTCTATCCGCCATTTAATGTATTTTATAGTTTCTGAGATATTTCGATTGCCCAACTTACACCTATGCTCAACTAGCCCCGCTCTACCCTACCGAAAAGACACTAGAAAAAATATTTGGAAAAAGTTATTTTACCTACATTTTTGAAAGATCTCATATAGATCACTTATATTGAGTATTTATCTAAATTATTTTAGCTTCCTAAGAGCGAAAAAATTTTCAAAATCGATTTGGTAGTTAATTTTTGATGCTTCTGGGTCACCAGGAGCTTGTCGGAGTTCAACGATGTTTATCTAAAATATTGTAACTTTCTAAGAGCAAAAAAATTTAAAAAATAAGTTGGGTAGTTGGACCTTGTCGGACTTCATATACAACGTAGCCTGTGTTTAGATAGAATATTTTAGCTCTCTGAGAGTGAAAAAAGTTTGGATTTATCTATAGATTTAACTTTCCAACTCGAGTAAAACTGATATCATCCTTTTCTTGGAAAGGCCCTTGCAATGATAAAAGCTCAAACTCCTTACGAAAAATGAAACTCATCATCCAGAAACACAATATACTCAAAAAATAATAACGAATCTACGTGAAGCAAAAGAGAAAAAGACAAAAAAAAAACAATAGAGTCAAGAGAGACGGACGAGATGATGAGTTTTTACTACTCGACAGGATATTTTACAGATTCATCCGGCAACTTATGGGAAGCCAAGCCGACTGACTATGTGAACGATAACAGTGTATATAAAAAACTAGAGAAAATATCTACATTAATGAAAAGAAAATTGTACCACTGAACATAAACAAAATTTTTTATATGCCTTTTTTTCGCTCGTTAAACACCCCGTGTTTTCTACCGCAAAATGTCGACATGTAGGTATTTACAAGTAATTTTCAAGTTTTGAAAAATGGAAATAAAACCTTACGTTGAATTATTACCGTTTTTTTGTGTGTGTTGACGTAAAAGATTTGGTAATGCTGAAAATTTGAATATAATTTTTTTGAGTACATAAATTTCGTTGAATAAATTTGAATTTTTAATATTTTTTGGGTTACTTTTTTGTTGATTTTATCTCATTTGAGAAAATCATGCCTGCAAGTTTTCCTCCTTATGGGAAGAAATTCCTTCAGAACTAAAAAAAATTTGTTTTAATAAGATATTAGTAAATCATCTCAAGAATATATTCACAAATTTTCAAAGCAATATTCAAAGTTCTTCGTATGTTTTAATCTCTGAACGTAAAATGTATTCGAGAACCTAAAATAGGCTCCATGATGCTGGCACACCATCTAAAAAGGTGAACATTGAAAGAATTTTGCCCAATAGGTCACAAATTGGTCATAATTGGTCACTTAGTCCCACTAATTGGTCAGCAATATAAAATTTTTAAATAAATTTTAAAAAATTTGTAATATTTTCAAGGTCACTTAAAAGTTTTGGCACACCATCTAAAGACAAAACAAAAATAATAAGAGGAATCGATAGGATTTTAAACCTTGATAATTGGTCAGTTAAATTAAAAAACTGATCAAGTCCCCAGAATTTTAAAAAAATTAAAAAAGGCTTTTTCATGTGACTAACATGTAAATTCAACTAAATAATGAATGTTACAATCGAACCTAAGCCCTGTAACAATAAATTGATCTTCTGATGGTGACGATTGTAACATTACACTTTGGTCCACATAAATGCAGTTATTTTAATTATGTACCAAGATAAAATATTTTTGTGTACCTCATTCGAAACCTAAAAAATGTCCGTATCTTGTACAAAAAATTTAATTCTTTGTGACTAATAGATACAAAGTTACTAGACTGTATATTTTTTTTTTTTGTTACTACTGACACATCTGTCCCCTACACACGCCAATGAACGACTTCATTTTTACATAAAATTGAGATAAAAAAAAAGATATTGTAGTTGTTTGGAGTTAATGTAAATAAAATGCTTAAGTGAAAACTCAAAAATGCAGATCAGTTTCTTTCTTGTTAACCCTAGAATCATACGTACTCGTCAAAACGACAAACGAACTTCTCTACCTGCTCCAATACTACAACTTATCGGTGCCCGTTTGCTGTGAAACTTCTGTTATCTAATTTATTTGTTATTATAACACATAAGACGTATTACGTTTTAAAGATTTTGTACTCCACATATAAAAGTTTTCCTAATTGTTCTAAAATTTATTAAAGATATGGATGTTATAATTAATTTATTCAATGATTATGATAATGTGAAAGATGATTACAGCTGTTTGACTTATAGAGACAACATAATACTGAAGTTTTAATATATTGAATCGAAAACTAAAGAATGCGTTTCAAGTGACTTAATAAAAGGTTAACAATTTATTTTGTGGAAAATATTTTAATTTTTATTATTTTTTGAGATTTTATTCTAAAAATGACTAACAAATTTTAGAAAATTTACAAATGTGCCTAATGGGGAAATAACTACATATCTGTAGGAATATTTATGACTGAGAAATTTCACATTCTGTAAAGTCACACATGTCCACTGACTCATAATAGTTCATAAATTAATTATTTGAAAGACATGTTTTATGATACAATTGATGCATTTATCTATTTTTTAATTTTTATAGTGAAAATATGCTTTGATAAAAAGATTAAAAAAATTAATAAATATTTATATTAAGAAATTTTTCCAAATCCAATTTTTTTAAATATTTTGTTCGCTTTTGTAGTATTGTTATGTAAAAAAAACGCTTTTTGCAAATAAACTCTAAAACTCCCCGTAAAAAGTTCATTCGTCGAAACGACGCCGATGTATGATTAACTTGACTCGTAGACCAACGTATGATTCTAGGGTTAAAGAATTTCCGAAATTGCCGTTATTTTTACCTGCCTAAGTGTATTTCATCCTTAAAAGAATTAATTTAGAAGGAAATTCAGTGGGTGTCAGTACTAGCTTATTGCAGAACTTGATCACATTAGCATCAAAACAGTTTTTTTTTTTTGTTTAGTAAAGAAAAATGAACGCTTCACTGAACATTGTTAGTTAAAACTTTTTTACAGGAAATTTCATATTTGTCGTCATACTGTCATATAAAAATATTTGTCCAAAGAGACCAAAAATAGCTAATGTTTACTTTCCACTATATATAATCTAATTAAACCGTAAAGACTAGCTTCTGTGTTTTATTAAATTTATGTTCAGTGACTCTTTTAATAAAAGTTCAAATACTAAAAAACAACTCCCAATCCCCAGACTCATCACCGGCCCTCACCCGCCTCACGTTATATTATGATCGGCGCGTTTTAAGCATCACTGACTTGACTCGTCAGTGTTGGTTGAGTAACTCAAAGTATACGGAGCTTTTACTTATTCATTTATCCGTATGTCAATACACGAAGCGAGGATAGAGCGAGCGCATTATCTAAGCAAATAGGACGAAAAAAGACAAGAAAACATCGTCAACGAGGACTTCCATCTAACACACCAGAAGCAAAGAAGACGAAGATATGAAGTGGCAACATCTCTTTGCCAGTACAAGAATCTATCCTTCTATGCTCCTTGAGGTTTTCATTGAGATTTAAAGCATCTCAACCGTAATCATGCATAAGCAAAAATAACTCTGATAACAGCATCAAATGAATTAACTACAAACTTCTCGTTCTTCTCGGTGCCGCCCCTTTCTCCGCCGCAAACACCCTCACCGACACATCCCGACATCAACAGCCATCGGTGAATTCATTTTCTCTTTTGACTGAGCTCGCTTCATTCTCGTTGACGAACTTAACTATACGTTGGAGGGAGGGTGACACTTGAGGGGTGAGAACGGTCCGTATTATGAAATACTTAAATGTGTTTGAATTTTTTTAACATCGTTTTCACCCATTTCTCGATTTTTTTTTTACTTTATTTATTATTGCTTTGTTCGTGAAACTTTTTTCCGAAATAATGTTAAATTTTTTTCTGTTACAGCAACAGCGACCGGACTTACCGCGATTGTTGCAACAAATGCACGCGCAACAATTACCGACACATTCAGCGCCACCAATACCGATGATGCCTCATCCTGGACTTGCTGGAGCGCCACCGAGTACGGCAGCCAGTCTTCTAGGTCTTTCCGGGGCGTTAGGTGCACCAGGACACAATCCGTTATCAATGTTAGCCAAACCGGAAATCCATCGGCCGGATGACGTCAAATCAAATAGCGGTATGAATTTTAAATTTGAATTTCGTTTAATGTTCTGTAAATTTTAATCATAAAAACCTGTTTAAAACCTGTCCTAAAAGTTAGGGGACCGGCCATTGTAATAATGAATTGCCAAACTTATACAAAATAATTAATTCTATGGCCAATTCCAAACACAGTTAGGGGTAGACAGTGTCTCTCAATAACAGTACATAACTGCGCAATGTGGCAGAAAGTGAAATATTGTACTACAGGTCACTTTTTTAAACGCACCTAGCTTTGCAGTTCTTGTAAAATTTTGTATATACAAATGTTATTGATATGATCTACTCAAAGAAAATGGACTAAACAAAAAGGACTTTTCCGGAAAAAAATAAATGCATATGATCCTCTAGGGGCTATCCATAAAACACGTCACGCGAAAATTACGAATATTTGATTGCTCCTCCCTCCCTTTTTCACATTTTTTTTTAACTTCTTCCTTAAGGGGAGGTTTACTTGAGAGTCCTTAAAAATTATCTATTTTTCTGGAATATTCTTCTCAAGAACGGAAGTAAATATCAATTTCAAATTTAGTACACGTATTTATTAAGCATTAAGCTATACAAAAAAAATTTTTCTAGGAAAAATATAAAAAATTGTCCATTTTATAGATAGTGCAGTGTGACAATCCAAAAATCCGATGCCTTGTTGGTTGACATCATAGCGCCGGTAATAAACCACTGAAATCCAAAAACAAAAAAGATTTATGAAATATATGAAGAGTACCGGCACCTATACCTATAATATCAATAAATTGCTGAAAGAAAAAAAACTGGCGGATGTGTGAACTTTTGATCACGATTTTTGTCTTATTTTTTGCTCTTTAAAGTAAAATAAAAAAAATAAAAAATATTGAAAGTGTATCGGATTTAGGTATAGGTGCCGGAGAATTGAATTATCTTTAAAATAAAAAATTTAAAAAAAGGATCCATCGAATAGTTTTTGAGTTTTCGTGTCAACCAGTTCCAAAAATGTGGTTCCGAGATATTATATAATATATATAAAGAAACGTATTTTCGAAATTTTATATTTAATACTCATTATTGCGTGAACTACGTTTTTTCAGTTTTTTTTTTTAAAGAAAGCTGGATTCGACTAATGTGCAAAAATCTTTTTTTAAAATTATTTTCAGCAAAATCACTTTGGGAACATATTCTACACATAATTTGCTATCAATTTCGGCAAAAAAAATCGATTTTTTGATCAAATCTCAAGTAAACCTTCTCTTAAATTACTTTCAGCAAAATCACTTTGGGAACATATTCTACACATAATTAGCTACCAATTTCTGAAAAAAAAAACAATCTATTTTTTTTAACGACGCTCGAGTAAACCTCCCGTTAATAAAACGTCACAAAACCTAGGCCTACCTCAAATGAATGTTTATTTTTATTAATAACTTAAAATTCTATCTAAACAATTTTATTTATTTACAGAATTTTGATATGACAAAATTATTGTTATTCTTTAAGGATTTACTGCACCAATTATTGAAATAAATACTGATGTAGAAATTATAAAATTTATGCAGGAACTTCAAACATTACTACGTCACGTTTCTTCAAGCCCTAACCCCCTCTCGTCGCACTACTCAGTTGCCTTTCTTCCCTGCTTTCTAGGTACTCGTTTTACGGACGGCCCCTTAACGCAAATTTAGATACAATAGCACCCTTTAGCAATCCGTGTGAGTTAAAGCGTTATTACAAGGGATTTTTTGAGATAGCAAAAACAAAGCAAGGAGAATATTTCAAACAAATGGATTGAGCCGTTTTTATTTCTGAAAGATTTAGTTATCATAACATCTTCGTGATAAACTTTATTAATTCCCAGAATTTAAAAAGCAAAATTTTTCTTTCTCACTTTGACGCGCTGATTTTACAAATATACGTGTGATATTTGACACCCCTATTGCATTATCAACGGATAAATACATACACATTTGGATCAGTAACAGTTCAGTGTGATAGAAAAGTCAATGGCTGTGGCAATGGTGGTGGGAGAACTGTAGTGGTGGGGGGAACAAACTAACGAGCAAAGTGGTAAAAGTTGTTGAGTGAGGTGATAGCTACCTACCTTACCTACATAGCACCAGCAACGATAGCTTGACGACATTCTCTCTCTGTACCACATATATGTATACGAGTTTACGAGCCAGCCATACACATACATAATATAATGTGTGCAATGATGACTCTTGAGGCGATTTTCAAGTATATGCTATTCTACATGGGAGCACACTTAATAACTATCGTATCCCATCTTGAGTGCCCCACTTCAAACTGAACGAACGTCGGTCGTTTTCAACATACACCAGTGTATTATTACGTGGGGGTGAAAAAATGTCTGATTTTCCACCGTGAATAGAATATAATATGTTGGTGTTGCGACGAAGCAACCGATGTAGTATTCATACTACGTATGATGTTTACAGTGCCACCTATAAATTTATTAGCAGTTAAACGATTTTAAATTGGTTTACACCTTCATCTAATAGTTTACCGGAAGTGATAAAATTTTGTTGTTTATTTTCGATACGGTACAGGAATATAGACGATTACATTTAAAATGTAGTTTGTTCACTCAGAGTAAATAAGCGTGTCTTTTATACGATTTTGTTTCTTAACTTGAATATTGCTACTAACCTTAAAGAGACTACCCACATTTCATTCAAATTTTCACATGTATCAGTTTCGTTTTTTGTGTAAAAACCTTAGAACTCTAAGAACTCTATAAATAGTACTTGATAGTACTTGTTCCATTTGTGTCTTTATTGTTGTAAATTGTAAATAAACTGCATTCTTTGAACATATTTCAAGATCAAATTTTGCACCTTATCGATTTTTCATTCTATCTGACTAAAGATATCCGATTTTTAAATACTTTTAGGAAGATCTCAAGTCATTTTCAACTTATACCTTTCTCCTTCTAATAATAAGAAATATCAAAATGAAATAATAAAAAGATAAAACACGCAATTGGACCATTCCAGCTAAATTTTTGTCACGACCGTTACACTCGCTAAAATTGGAATAACTCATTTTAATTGAAATAATTTTTACATTTTTGGTTTTACTATTATTAAGTTGGTGATTATCGGGCCATAGTAGACTATAAGTATATATACCGTGTGAGTTTTTTGAGAGTTGCCATTTTGATTACAGCCAAACCATTGATTTAACCGAAAAATTGTCCAGATAGGAGTTGTAGATATCGACAGGGGCAACCGATTACTATAGTCAGGAGCTTTATAGCTTTTATGGTTTTCGAGCTATGATACAAACTTACAGATTTTTAAATGAGACTATATATTAATTTTTAGATAAAACTGATCTAATGCATCAATTAAGAACATAAGTGAGGGAAAAAAATTTATCCAAGTTTATTTTTTGAATTTTTCTTTAATTGAACAATTAGGCGGCAAAAATATGCATATGTATTTCTGGTGTGTTCTGGTTGGTTATATTTCTATTACATCCAAGAAAAGAACCTTTTCTACACGGAGAGAAAAATCCTATAATTTTTGTAGATAAAATTTCCGAAAAATTACCATGCTCTCTTATAATGAGTGCGCAATCGACGACCAAAGTAAAAAATATTTTACGATCATGTAAATATTATTAAATTGAAACGTACAAAAGTATTAGTCATGGCTTCATAAAAATTGTTGTGCTAGCATGGTAAAATTTAATGTGCTAACACAACTTCTATCACACTCTTATGCATATATGTTATAGTTTAATTCTTGTTGTCATACTCTTTCATTTGCACATCTGACCCGCAACCTTATATTGCTTGGGCTGTACACACTGAGGAACAATCGATCTTTTCCGACCTTTGATTCTTTATGATGCATACAAAATGATTGGCAACAATATATTCTAATACTGAATATAGTGAAGTATTACAAGAAGTCTTGTATTATCTATTACAAGAGACACTTTCATTAACAATGGATCTTTCTTCCAATTTTGCTTTACACGGATCCAAAAAAGGTTAAAATAGCAAATGCGAATGGTCCAAAATATATCTAAAACAGTGGCTTAAGCGTCGCCAAAAATATACCGACAGGTCAACTGAGTTTAGAAATTGCCTAGGTATCCCATTTAATGTTAGATAGTTATATTCCGAAAGTGTCAGATGATCATCAGTAAGCATGGAAACTAGAAACCAGAAGGCAAGTCACAGAAAAATGTATTTATCTCTGGCGTGGACTTTAGTGGAGTAAGTCATTTCTACTAGTGAACTGAAGCCAAGCACTGGTATTCCAACTGTCAGTTATTTTATTGTGTATGGTGTCTGCATTGATTAATACGGATCATTTTAATTACTAATAGGCTTCATTGCTGTAATCACTTTCTTGCTAAGATCGGTTATGCTTTTAGTAATTACAGTTCTGTGTAGTGATGAGCAAACTTAGTCTTTATCTTGCAATCTTGTCTTGGTCTTGCATTTTTTGCAAGACCAAGACCAAGACTATGTATACCAAGAGCAAGACCAAGACCAAGACTATAAGTATGGCTGCAAAACCAACACCAAGACTCAAGTGAGCAAGACCAAGAGAAAAGTAAGAAAAAAGCAAGACTCTTGCTAAATTATTTAAATAGTTTGAAAGTATAATTAATACCGTAAACAGAGAAAATTCTGATTTTAGAAGGAAAAAATTCGCTAATAAAAAATGCAAGAAAGTGCGAGATTTTTTAGCAATACCGAAACCAAGACTTAGACCAGGACCAAAGCTGAAACTGCTCTAGCAAGACCAAGACCAAGATTCTTAATGCAAGAACAAGACCAAGACTGCCAAGTCTTGGTCTTGGTCTTGCATTTGCTCATCACTAGTTCTGTGGCCAAACTTAAAAATGTAATTGGAAGTGTTTGCTTTCTTGGTAAGGAAAAGTCTAACTACATTCTGTCTCCGTAAGCGATTTTACAAAAATTCTACTAGAATTACACAAAAAGTTGCTTGTAGTTTTCGCACTGATTAATTAGTCCCATTAAAATACGAGTTCCTTTCCGCCGTCACTTGTAAACAGATGTAAACAAATCATTTTTAGGAGGGTGGTTCGGAAATCCGCTCAGGTTTCGTACATTAGTGGCTAAATACCGCAACAAGAATATTTTTTTTTAGTTCATTGAGCAGTTTCACTTTAAATGGCTTCCCAGACGTTACATAGCTGGTACACCATTCAGGAGGCATCCACTGAACCAGGGATGTACAATCCACCCATAGGTAAACATGTATGTACATAGATTCGAACGACTTGTACACAATTCACCCATAAAAAATTGCGGATCTAATAGCACAATTTTTACCGTGTACACGAACCATACATAATACGATTTGTGTCGCTTGATAAATCATATTTTACGATCAAATCAATAAGACGGTGAGCGCCTACGCGTATACTTACGATATCGAAACAGGATATCAACAACGCTCTCACTTTTCCTCGCACGTAAACTGCAATCGTGTTATCCCATTCTAAACAACATGTGTTTTTGTATAAATTCTCTTCCCATATTGTCGCCTCATGTTTACCCACCAGACATACACAATGATATCTCGAATGATATCTACCTTTCTACAATGTTGTGAAAAAAGAGAGGGATATGTTTACTCTTATTTACGTCTTCGTTTTGTGTCGTCAATAACTTTATCGAAAGTTAAAATGCCATCTTCAAACTACTCTCTGGTATATTTATTTCGCTGATCGAATTTATAAGTCGATTTAACATTTTTCGTTTTCTATCCTTTTTTTCTCCATTATCGTTATCTTTGTTCCACTGACTGATGTGAATCGGTTACACGAAATGAAAATATAAATTTGACTTGAAGTTTACATTATGTTGCAATATATCGAGTAAGATTGGTAGGTAAGGTAGGTAGCTACCCGTATATTGGTTTGTAGTCAAACTTTTTATTGGTTACAAATGAAAAAAAATAATTTAATGGAGGAATTTGTTGGGTAAATGTTGGCGGTGCTGTTATGTTGTTTTGACGTGAAGACAAAGTGCTGTTGAAATTTATTTCAAGTTGAATGTTTCGGAATTATAATTTGGTAAAGTAGAAAGTTTAAATTAAAATTTGTTTTTCAACGAAATATTTATTTTTAAACGATTTAAATGTTTTAAAATCAATTTTTTAATTGGGTTCTCAATATGGATTTGGCAGATGTTCAGAAAAAAACTTATTTCCAAACTTTAGTCAAGTTACTTATTTTATTAATTTTTTTTCACTTAGAAGTCGCTGTTAGTTACAAATGAACTAATTAGCAAAGACTTTTATAATTTATAGCCAGGAAATCGTTTAGATTTAATCAATTGTTCAAAAACCTGAAGATCTGTAAAAGATTTTATTTGAGATACACCATTGTTTAAATAGTATATTCCTCACCGAGTCCCAATTAGCCCGAGTAAGATCTATTTTTATGGCCTCGGATGCAGTTTAAGAATACGGTCGAAAACCATTGGGATAGGTACGAGTAAATTATTTTTTCGGCCAAGAAATTTGTGAATAAGTTAGAAAAAATTTACTGAAAATGTAGTTTTAATAAAAATTAATAGTAAACGTGCCTAGGTATCTTTTGTAACTAAAATAACCGTAAAACAGAATGGTAAATAATGCATACACGTCAAGTTGCTTGCTATATAAACAACTTACAATAATTCAAGTGGTTGAAAAAATATATTTTTCCGTGTCAAGTATCCCGTTAAAAAATATTTTCAAGGTTATATTTTATGTTATTCAAATCGGAAACGCTTTGAAATGGAAAAATACCTTACAATCAAATTCCATCAAACACATTCGGAAAAAGAGAAAAATGTGAATTTTTTTCCGTATGATTGGAATACGAGAAAATTGTCACTTGTAACATAATCGATTAATTTTCCTTTTTTTATCGAATCATTTTTTTTTCGCGCTATCACCATTCTTTGACAGTTGATGTTCTTTTGTCACACACACATACATTTTGATCGGTTTACTAGTAGTGCCATCTAGAAGTTAATGACTATTTAATGAGATCGTGCACCATTTTCAAGGTTTTTCTCCTACACGCGCGCCCCTACTACATCAAAATTATTTTCGTTGATAAATGACTTTTGTTATTTTGTTTTGGTCCTTCGAGCCGGATTTGTGTTACGTATCATTAAGACTGTGCAGCATTAATGAAAACATCATTTTTTGTAATTTGAAAAAATAATCTAGATTATCCGTTAATTTACACACCAGACGAGGGATAATACAAAACTCTCTGTGCGTGGTATACAATTTTTTTTTTACACGCTACCACCCACAACCCACGCCTCATTATCATCTCCTGCCAGTGAAATAATCCTTGTGGTTGCTTGTCATTTTTTATTTTCAAAAAAAAAAAAAACACCCATAAAAAAGCACATAATTCTCTCTTTTTCTCTCCGCGTTGTGTATGCAAGTGAGATGGAAAATCATTTTGTATTCACAAAAGATCAACATCAACTTCAACGGCGGGAATGTATAAAAAAAAAAAATCAGCTATATAATAATTATTTATATTTGCGGTTTCAAAACATTATTGTAAGATGGAACAAATATGAATTTTATATTCACTCGACATGTGTGCTGAAGAGAGACATAATGATTGTGTATTGCTGTGGAAATTGTTGTTGAAGTAAGCAATACCGTTGCATAGTGGTAATGGTTATATTACGTATTATAAAACATTGAAATATATATGAAGATCATGAGTACAGGATGTAACTGAAACAGACTGATTGGGTAAACCAAAGAAATCATTTGGTTCAAGAAATGAATCAAAATTACTATTCTGCCAACAGGGAAATATTTGCGAATGTTTTACGTATAATTTCTTGAAGGAAAGTCTGGATATTCTTAAAATGAGCTCATAACATCGCTTGCTAAACTAGGCTAAATCAAATAGAATAAAAAAACCAGAAAAAGTCGAGGAAGGTCAGAGAGTTTTCATTAAAGACAGTTTTCATATTCTGTTAAAAGTCCCCTGCCTAGCATATTGAAGTCAAATCTGTCAGATTTCACATCTATTGTATTCCTTTTTCCTTTACAGTAAGAAAATATAATATCCTGAACAAAAACCTCAAAATTTTGATCTCTTAACCTCGATTTGATTATAGTTTCGGTTGTATCGGAAATAAAAAAGATACATGTTATGAGAAAGACTCCTTGCCTTCATATATTCCAGTGTTAACATTAAAAAAAAATCAAAATATAATTATCACTCTTTCATTTATATCCTTCCACAATGGTACAATAAAAATATTTAAAAATTTTGGTTTCTTTGGCAGGTATTTCGATATTGATCGTATCGGTACTGGTAATTCGCTTACACTTGCGGTTTTATCGAAAATAAAACTAAAAGTTTTAATTCTGTATTGAAAAATGTTCGAAGTGAAGACTTCTTTGGGTGCGTTGAGCGATTTTTGGTAGGGGAAAATCTTATGGGTTCACGTCATTGACGTGCTAGTGTTAACAGTACAACTGTAGCTGTGAGTATGACGTGTACATGTATACACATATACACCAACACAATACAACTGTATGATGTGCGCATTGGACGCTTTGGTTCCTAGATGATCCCCTACAAATTTCATTGCATTCGGAGTAATAGTATCCACGGCGCTACCATGAAATACCATTAAATGTCAATATCTTATTTACTGCTAGTCCCACTTCGTTCAATTTTTTATGAATCGTTTTGTATATTTATTTTTACTAATTTATATACCTATTGTGGCATAGTTTACTTTCGCCACATTTAGAAACTATAGATTTTTAATAAAATTATAAAATCAATAAAATCAGACACAGGGTGCCATCTGTTGAAAAGTGAATTAACCTCTGTGGAGGAAGAAAACTAGTTTTCACACAGGATAAGCAATTGTACATTTTAAAATTTTAATTTTCTAATTAAGAACTTGTATTTGTTTACAAAAAAAATATATTTCAGTTACATAATCATCTAGAATTTTTACAAAAACAGAACGAAAGTTAAAGTTCGATTCTTTCAGTCGCTCTCTTTTAATTCAGCCACCGAGCTGATAACATCTCTCTTAATTCGGTTGTCGTAACTGAAAACATCTATTGTCGAACACGACATGTAATTCAACAAGATTCGACTTTGATTTTCGTTCCGTACAAATGAACATTTTTTTTTGTGATATACATTGTCGTCAAATTAGACATTTTATGTAAACATTTTTTGTGAAACTTGATCGGGAAGAATCCACTGGAAATTTTTTGGAATTTAAAATAAAGTTGGAGAAAAACGAATCATTGATTTTTTTTTATTTATTTTATTCGTTTTAATATTCGAATCCTATCTTCGGACGGGCATAGAGGAAGAATTTATTTTGGAATTTATGGGAACTGCTGGACTTGCGGCGTTAATCCTCAAATTTCTGTCCAAATTAGTTTAAGGATTCACCACCACGGAGTTACCTGGTAAGTTGATTTACTGTTCGGGTTTTAGGTCGCCCTAAGTCGATTCCTACTAACTCCATTCTCCCGATTCCACCAGCGGTCCCGTTCCGCAATATTCACCTACCATTTATCCCAATCCAGACAACAATTATATATTTTTTTTTCTTTTTTTGAGGAAAGTTTCTTCCTCCATTTGGTTTTGATTTTACATAAATATCCAAACCATTAGTGGAATTCTTCAATCCACGTCTCCTAAAAGTAAAATGGGTCCAGTACAATGCCATCTCTGTTAGGAATATTTAGGACCCACTACTGGTTGTTGGAGCGGAAATAATGGGTGCGTGTGTGCTAACTAATTCCGCTCACCAATAACCCCGAAGGGATTATTGGGTATTACTACGCCACACTATATTATACAAAGGTATATTGGGCATTAAATTAGTGCTTTTACGAGTACGAGGAAGCTGTGTGCCACACCACATTGGCAGCGTATTTTTCTTTGTGTTATCATTAAGAAAAATTCAAAACACTCAAACAGTTTTTAACTTTTATCAAATTCTTTACATATAATTTCAAGCCGGAGAAAAACTCAAATATTGTTAATATATTGTCTTGTGATAAAGTGGCTACCTCTTCAAACAAGCATTGAACACATTCCGTTCTCTTGTTTCTTGGAATTTCGTTTTCCAGTATCCTTTTCTGGCGCACATTATACATCTGATCTATATATAATATGTACATATAATAAATAGTATATATGTGTGACTGAAAATGAAAATCTCTTGGGGGCGCATTCAGGCAACAACAACGGCGAACGCCAAGCTGCTAGCAGACGTTTGTACTTGTAAAGCTATCAGCGAAATAATAAGTAAGTGAGAGGAAATGCCATATATACCGTACGTACATACATATGAACGGCAACATATACACAACACACAAGGCAGGGTTGTGTAAAGATTTCAATATTAGATCTCGTATAAGATAGTTTAAATAGTTTAAAAGTAATTTCAGATAAGACCAGATAGATTGTAATAAATTTATGTTTTCGAATGGAGCAAGTCCTATCCATTTACCTGCAGATAGGTATTCTATATCAACCAATTTCATCCATGCTCAGAATTGTTTTAGTGGAAGACAAAGTGAAAAGTGAGAATCCAAAGAAAAATCTTCCAAAAACTGTGGCAGGCATTTTGCCTTTGTCTTCTATTAAGTATCACCCTAGTGCAGCCTACGAACCCTTCAGTCCAACATTAGACCAACCTTACAGAGATAATACCAATTAATAATTTCCTCAATAAAACGCTCTGTTAGTGGAGGAAATATTTAATTTCACAATCACTAATTTCCTGGTTAATTGAAAATCGCATTTTCCCCTTCTGTTTTGGCGTGTGGTAAATATGTACAATCCTAATGGGTATTATTTCGAAAGGCGAATAACGATACACATATACACTTACATAAAACCACTTCGAAAAGTTGCTTGCATTGGTTATTTACCACCATTACACATCGTCATGATTGTGTGCTGTCAACCCTCAATCCCTCATCCCTCAAGTTTCACCTTCAGCCCCCCTTGTCGTGAAGAGTATATCTCGTCGTCATCGCACATAAAGATGTGAAACGACATAGAAGAAGCCAACCAACGACACAGAAGAAGAAGAGAAACATACGACAACGATCATCATACTTACACTAACTACTGTTCACTAACTTTTCCCTTATCGAAAACGACAACCAAACAAAACGGGGGGAATGTTGTACCTTGCGATCAAAAAGTTTGACATCCAACACAGATTTGATAAAATCTTGGATAAACTTCAGAAAAAAACAAAGGCAGTTCTTCAAAAACTCTTTAAATTTAGTGAATAATTGAAAACGGAGCAAAGCCAAGCTTTGATCCTCAACAGTTTGTGATATTTTTAATAAAAATGTCTCTAGAAAGACATTTTTGTTCAGAGATCAAATACTCAGCGAAATTGTAAGATAGTAACAATAATTCTGCCAGAATACCTCATGGTTTCATGAAAGCAATCTAAACTGGGGTTGCAATATGACGTTTCGAGATTAAGACAAATCTAGCGATACCAATTTTATTAAAATCGCTAAAGGGACAAACATACTTGTTACATATATGCAACTTAGAAGCATAACAGTCCTTGTGGGGCAGCCGGGTCAAGAGATAAGAAACTCCAGAGATTTATCAGATATCGTTATTAAATTTCTTGGAAAATCTCCAGTATGGCTCATCGATTATTAATTTACTAGAATTTCTCAAAAATATTAGCACAGCACAGTTTAAAAATGTAAAAGTGAGCAAAATCAATCTTGCTTTTGCAAAAACATGGTTTTTTATTTACTCATCACTAAATATGGTGGCTGTTGACTTTGTAAGTTCCGATAAGAAAATATCTATCATTCGAAATGCCTTCTTTAAAGTTACATTTTGGTTAAATTTGACTTACAGTCAAAAAAATGTTGCTGGAGATCTTGTCTTGATGACTTAGTAAGCTCTAAAAGATAGCATGCAAACATCTTTGATTCATAATCAGTTACTTAAACCATTTAATATATTAATTGTGAAAATAAAACCAAAACTTTGTGACACCGCTGTACATAAATGTTAGATTGTTTGATACACTGTGAGGGTGACGTAGCCTCAGGAGAACAAGCTCTTGACGACAGCTCATTACAAACGGCATGAGTGCCGGGTTCACACTACGTCACACTCTACTACCGCGCCACCTATATAATATCAACGTCATCATCTTCATTTTCCAATCTCTCCAACATCTTCCCCGTGGACCCCCGTGCCACATCCCGTCGTCCGTCCCCACTTTCCACCCAACTTAACCCCCCTGAGAACAACAATAACAGCAACATAATACGTACATAACGCGCATTCCATCTTTATTTAACACATTATTATGGATAATATTCATATCCTTGTTATTCCAATTATAGTCTGATTTATACAGGTCACTTATTTTCTAATATGTAAATATGCCGTGATGGTGAGTGAGTGCGAATGTATTGAAAAACGCGCGGATGAATTGAAGCAGAATGGAGGCAGAAAAAAAAATGAAAGAGGCAGGAAAAAAGGGCAGAACGAGACGGGACGGACAGGAATTTATTATTTTTTCATTTTTATTAATCTACGGGTGTCCGTTAGGCGACGAGAAAATGATTTTTTTTGTTCGTAGGATTTTTTTTAACGGTTCTAATTAGAAATTTGTTAATGACAATAAATATTATAAATTTCATTAAAATGAAAGGAAAGTTTTTTTACCCTTGTTGTGAGGGAAAAAAATTCAATCGACTTTGTTTTCATAAAATAATTATTTGAGAATTTAATTTTTTTTATCATTTATGATTTTAAACGTATTTTTAATTGCAATATTTAAAAAAGGTTTTTTTTAGTCTATGTTTGAAATACCTACTAGAAGTTTGGGTTCTGTGTTTTTTCTTTTTAAAGATGAATGGTTCAACCAACCCTTGAATTGATTTTTCAGTTTTTGCAAATAGTTAGCTTAATTACAAACTTAAATTGACACAAAATAAAGGAGTAACTTCATCAACTAAAGCATTTAAATATTATCTATACATATAATAAAATTGTAACGAGACCATATAAAAAATAACATTAACATCGAAGACAAGTTCGAATATTGCTCTGAAAATTTGGAAGTATATTCTTAAGATGTTTTACTAATATTTTATGCCAATGAAAAAATCTGAATTTTTCGTTAGTTCTAGAGGAATTTATCCTCTTAAAAGGCAAAACAAAACATCATATTCAAATAAAATCTGAAAAATTTTCGGCGTACTGGTTCTTCGATGCCTTTCTCTGATGGTAACTGAGTACAATACCAAACTCAAACTATAATTATAATATTAACACCTTGACAGTCTTTGACGTCGTAAGACGTCAAGTGAAACCTTACTAACTCACACACCACGTCGTAGAACGTCAACAATTCCACTTAAAGTGTATTAACTTCTGTCAAAATAGTGTACCAGTTAGACATTTTATCCATATAGGTTATAACCGTCATGGTGTTAAATCATTGTCATACAAGGATGATTAATTTTTTCAAAATTTGTATTGACTCTGTTAAGAAACGTACGAATTTCTCAACTGCTCCTGGTCATTCCGAAGAAGGAAACCAGCGTCGGAAAGCTTGGAATACATAGTATTTTCTAGAGTCATTTTTAAACAAATCCTCGCTAAGCTGTCTGATAGGGTGACCGATTTCTGTATCAGAACTACATCTTTCTTTGTTCCCTAAGAGATCCTGGTTACCTTGAGACAAATCAATCAATAACAGGCTAAACACAGCTGGTTGAATTCGTTTATTCCTCAAGGGAAATAAATTTTTAATACATATTTCCTTTATTGACAAATTCAATAATATTATATTCAAATATAAACAGAAGAAAAACTCCTCGAAAATTATAAAGTTAAATAATTACACGAGGAAAACAACAACAGTAAAAGAAAAACACTTTTTTCTCTACAAAAAATTAAATCATATAATTTATTTAAGATATTTATATTTTTATTTTTTCATTTGAAATGCACAAGCAGAAAAAAAAAAGATGAAAGCAACAAAAACCAGAAAAAGACGGCAACGTTTCAAACAAAACAGGAAAACGACAAATAATAATTCGTTCATCTCACTCTCACCCTATCCACTCGCCTCGCCGCTGTCGTCTATTCTGGTCTCGGCTAAATGTAATGTATTTGGTTACATAAGAACATGACACATAAAATATATTACCAACGAGAAGAATCACAAAATGGGAAAAATGGAGAAAATGGTACTTAAGAGTGTATCCAGAGTTTTATATATGTTATTATGCTTCAATGAACAAGTAACATTTCGTATATGGTTTGCTATATGAAATGAATATCGCTTGAAATACGATCCGTGGCAAAAAAGTATGGTTACAATGATTAGAAAATCTTGTTGTCCCGGATTTATAGTCGGAATGAAAGGAGACCAGAAAAGAATTCTAATGATATTTCCCATTTTTAAAATTTATTAGTAGCTGTCCATGATGTCTCCCAGGGTTTGGATCTAAAACTTCTTGGTTTCATTAAGAAATTGAGTAATGCTGAGGGGAGTGATAGATGGCTAAGGTTTGGAAGGCATCCGTCAGCAGACTTCTTTATAGGGGAACTATATCAGCATTCATTCCAAATTGTGAAGGGAAATCGAATAATTAATAATAATTGCAAGCTTAAAGCTTGTCGTTTGGAAGTTAATATCGGGGTGACGGTATAAAAGCTAAGTCCATAATTGTCCCAAAAATCATTCTTGCTCTACAAGAGACCAAAAAAAAAATCTGAATGATATTTCTCGTTTAATTGAAACTTACTACCAGCTCAGTATGAGATCGCCGAGGTTTGGATTGCAGGTTTCTTGATTTCATTAGCAAAAGAATTCACAAAAACGACTCTAGCATGAAAAAGTAGGAGGCTTATGTAGGGAAAAATTACTTACCATTTTCAATTTTTCTGCAGTAAATGTAAACTTCTTAGCAAGAGTAGCGGATAATAAAAATAAGGTTAATATTAACCAAGAAAATTTTTCTTAACACATTCACTGCCACCTGCTTAATGAGGTGAGAGATATCAGTGCCACATCTTGAGTGCCACCACAATCTTCGGTAATTAAGTTCGATCATATACGCCAGAAGCATTTCCCTACGCGATATTTATATACTGACATAAGTAACACAGGCAGCGTACGTACGAGTATTCAGGTTTCTAAACCGCTCTGTGTATCTCATTTTCAACTAATATTGTAATGTACACGACGCTAGCATCGCAACAAGTATGATAATATATACGAACTCGTTAATGAAATCCTAGTTTGCTAGCTAAGATTCCAATTGTTTGACTAATATTTCCTAGGCGAATATTCTTCAGTGGCCTTATACTTTTCCCACCGAATATACTTTTTACATTGTATTCTTCACAGACATATAACTACACAATACTCACTTTATATGTCACAGATGGGTTTCATCTGCGGTTGTCATGCCAACAACGGGAATGCTTGGTAAACTTACTGTTCATATTATATGCCATCCATATTCATTCACTTCCTCTCTTTGGCTTGGCTGTTCAACGGCGATATTTTTCCCCCCGATTTTCTTCATTTCACAACATCGTTCTTATCTTCGTTATTTTTTTTTCCTCTCTTCTCAATTCTCATCCACTTTGCAGTCGACTGCTTCCCAAAAGAATTATCATAAAAGAGACATACACCGTATTTTTCTGAATGCGTTTGGGGGAGAAACTAACTCTTGTGTTGGAGATATATTGTATATAAAATGTGTGTAATAAATTATGCTGTCCAATTTCTAAATCAATTTAAGGTTATGTTACCCAATCTTTTCTGTCAATATCAATTCATTTCAAGTATCCTGGAGGATATTTTATTTTTATACTCAAGGAAATTTTATCATTAATTGAGTGTCTGGTAGAATGGAATCGGATAAATGTACCATTTTCGCAAAATATATTGCAACGTTCATAATGGAAAAATCAAACTTTTTCAGTTATGTGGTAAATGGATATTAATCATACTTTTAAATATCCTGAACCCTTGAACATTTTATGTATTTGAAGGGGTTTTAGTGAATTTCCTTAAGGAAAATTCAGCTATTATAGGTTGGCGACTAATAGATCGAGGGGTCGAATCTCACGGTCGGCTATGTTCGTGAAGGTTTTCTACAGTTTCGCTTCACAATTCCAGATAAATATCAGCATAGTTCCTTGAAAAGACGGCTGCAGACGCACACCTACCAAATCCTAACCTTCACACCGCCACCCTTGTCCTCCACCCACATCATAACGAAGTAAAATTTGTAACATGTAATGTCGAATAAAATTAGAAGATGGATGGCGTCTGTTATAGACGATTGTCTGCAAATGGACGTTAAACCTCATTATTATTATTGCAGCGAATGGCCATGGTGCGACTGAGGTCCAGAATTGTAACAAAAATTTAGTGTGAGGTCTATCCAAGAAAAATCAAATAGTATGTAGATTTTTGTCCAATGTTATTCTTCTGGCAGAATGGCTACTTTGCTCCTATGTCTAAATGCTTTATATTATCTAACTACGACGCTTATTCATTTGCAGAACTGAAATAACCTGTTCTATCTGATAGGAGGTTATTCCGTTAAAAATAAGTTCGTTAGAGAATTTCGTTACATTATGCAAGATGCTGCGACAAGAGTATTGTTAAATATTGCGACTTTAGGTTTTAGGTTAGGTATTACGTGAAAGGCGTCAGATTTTAATTCCCTCCTTTAAAAATAGATTTAACTTGCATGTATATTTTGACCAATAAGGAGATAAATTGTACATATCTTCGTTTCCTTTGTATTCTCACTAGAACTGGTGAGATTAAGTTGTTTAATTCCTTGTGGCTTGAGAGTTATTTCCAACTACGAAAATCATTGCTAAGCAAAAATTCTCTTGATTTTGAAAGATGTATGGGAAATTTCTTCAAAAATTACCAAACAGATTGCCCAGATGTTTTTCAATAATTCTATGAAGAACCGCCTGAAATTGTCCATAAAAGATGCTTTAAAATTTCACTCTAAGTTCAAAAATCACATTACCACTTTTCTCATTTTAATTACCACCCGTCTCACTTAAACAAATTAATTTCCCTAATTTCTTAGTCACTTCCAATCTTCGATACATAATTTATAAAACACATACACGTACTCCTTCGGGATAAATTAAATTTAAAATCAATTTCGTTAATTAAAACAAGATCATCACGCCACCATGAATAAATAGGGAGCACACTAAATCATGCAATTATGTTCCCCACTCCTCAACCCCCACTCCAATCCAATCGCCCACTGACGCGTCATACTAAAATCGTTTTTATCGAATAGTTAATTTATAATGCACTTAAACAATATGTAATTGAAATATAACACAATTAATAAACACATAAAATATTTAAATTGTAACGGAAAGAACACACTAACCACTAGATAAAAAAAATATATTGTATCGTAGTGACATCTATTAGTTAATTTAAATCATAAATAATTCGAAATAGAGGTTATGGTATGACTGTATATATGTATAAACATCAACAAAAAAAAAATTGAATAACTTTCATGAAGTAATAATTTAATAATAAATTTCAAAATAAAAAGAACAAAGCATTCCCTGAAATATTCTCCCCTCATGTTGTAAAGTAAAAATATAAAAAATAGTATATAATAATTTAATAACTTGATATGTAGTACATGCATACTGTAAATATACAGATGAATATCACTTCAAATGACTGACTATAGATGTCATTCGTGTCATGTACCACGTGTTGGGTAAATTCCTTCCACTTATATAACATACCGGGTGATCCAGTCGACACGTGACATTATTTTCAAGTGTGAATACAATGTATTTTGTATCTTTCTATTTTGTATACCTAAGTACTTTTTTCACACACTGTATTCATCCACTCAACACTGGCGAGGCAGTGAAGTTATTGCATGCATGATACGATGTTCATTTGTCACTTTGTAACATTTTTCCTTGGGGGCGTTATTTTTGTAAACAGGGAATGTGATAACAAAAAAAAGCTCGAGGGTCGTTTTATAAATATATGTATATGAGTATGAACATTATAGCATTTCTACGTGCTTTTTTTTTTGTATATATAAATATTATGCTTTTTTTGCTCTCTTTCCCCGCTTTGAATTTACGATTTGACTTTTTTTTTATTTTTATGTTTTAAAAACAGAAAATGAGTTTTGAAGGCAAATAAAACAGAAATTAAGTTCAGCATTAGAGATTTTTTTTAATGATGGGCATACATAATCGCATTTTTTTAATAATTCAAATTCTTGAATTATGAGTGATTTAAAAGAGCGAATGAAATGTAATTCGAATAATTTGCTAGTGCCTAATAATATAGTTACATATAGGGATTGTAAATTTACCGACTTTTTCATTTACCGGTAATTCGGTAATTTTTTTAGCAAAATCGGTTTACCGGTACTTTACCGGTTTTTTTTTAAAGCACAGAAAATATAAGAATACATATTAAAAAAAAGAAAAAAAAACCTAAAATTATTTAATTAAGATCATTCTATACAGTATTTGAACGTGTATTTATGATTACAAAAATTTTGGAAAGTCCAACAGTCGTTTTCGGTAATTTTATCTGTTTGATTTCCGACAACTTTGTAGGTATCCTGCAGCTTCCTTCATAGAAATATACCGCCCATTATTATTGTTTATTCAAAAAATAATTTTACATTTTGTTAAGTAATCATAAAATATGAATCAATTATATAGACCTACGGTATCTGTAATAAAAATTTATTTACCTCTTCTTACAATGTAATCATTTAACGTAATGTTTAATTATTTTGGAAAATATACAGCTGATTTGAATAATATTATGTAAGTAAATATGAAAAGGACGTTTTATTGTATTCAAATGCATTTTAAAACTGACCATTGCATTGTGCGATTTTATTGTATCATAGACTAGTTTATTATGGATACACACACAGTAAGGGGTAATTTGATTGTGTACATTTACGTTCAATAAATTGAATCATTCTTCTATGAAATAAAATTAACTTATAAAAATCTTCAAACATAGTATTTTAATTTACCGAATTACCGGTAAAAAATCAGCAATTTACCGGTAAAAATCTTATGGAATTTTTAGTAATTTACCGCCGGTAAACCGGTTTACCGGTATTACAATCCCTAGTTACATTTACGTATACCAAAGTATATGCTTTTCCCACTTTCATGTTTTGTACAGACAAATTTGAATTATTATTTGGATTCTAGGTCATTCATAATACACCAATATCTCAATTTGCGTCGTGGTTACGTTTCAAAAAAACACGACGCAAATTGAAACGACGCAAAGTGAATTATGATTTTCTATAGCAAACATGTAAAGATCGAAGATAGGTTTCAGGGTTACGAAAATACTAGTTTTTAAAAAGAAAATTGAACAAAGTAAACATTTAAAAAACAAAAATAATATAAAATTTTATTACATACATACAAAAAACAAAAAAAAACAAATTCAAAAAATTTCAATGCACTTCGTACACGTGATACAGAAACTGATTCAACATACATCACACGCGTAATAGGTTCCATATTTGTATATCAGTTTGTTTCAAACTTTAAAACTACGTACAATACATTTAGCATGTGATAACCACCATATAATCCGGCAGTATGGATTCCGTCTATTTAACTTAACATTTCCATGTTCAAAGTAGTTGCCATCTATTATCAATCTGTATTACAACGTCAATAGATACATATCCACCATATTACAACCAAGTCGTGCCATCTTTTAGAAGAAAAATTTCAAAAAATTTCGAAAAAAAAATTAAAGACTCGAACCCAAAACAACGCAACTTCGAAAATCTAACGACGCACAGTGAAAATTAGTACTAATTCAGCAGCGACTCAACTTCGAAAAAACACAAACCGAAACGACGCAAAGCGAGGTATTGGTGTACAAATAAATAAGTAAGAGCAGTCTTGGTCGTGCAGTATTTTTGAACAAGGCCAAGACGTTCATGCATATCACTGCAGGCAATACCTTGAAGAACCTGTACACCATTTTTTTATAACCACTATCATAGGGGGAGACTTAGGAACCCCGAGACTGTGTGGTTTTGAGGTCCCTAAAAGCCGGTTGCTAGAATAATATTCATTAAAATTTATCCACACAAAATTTGGTGAAATCGTTGAAAATTCAAAACCCTCTTTGCCAAAATGTGCCGAAATTCAAAAATCGTTCGAATTTTTTTTATACCGGGCAAAGAACGGAAATAATCACATGAGATACGTTTTTGAATCATTATTCTCTGTAAATGGTTTTTCGAAAAATGTATTTTTTAACCGGTTTTTCGCTATGTGATGAAGATGCTACGATAGGGGTACGTGTTAAAATTCAGACTCACGAATACCGGCGTACAATATTTGGACCGAATTATTTTATCCAAAGCTATACTTTGAACTTATTCCCAACTAGTATCATAGAAGCCAGTTACATATTTACTAAATGAATTGTTTTTGTCTCTGTTTCATGTTTTCCTCCATCGAATACTGGATACAACACAACAACTCCGGCATCTACAACGGTTGATTTCCACCACATCATCATCATCAACATCATCGTCGTTGTCTGGGAACAAACCATCATCTCCGTCTCCTGCACTTCTTGCTTGCATAATAACAATAATAATCGACCGTGGCGGGGCGCGGGGCGGGGACATTGTCTACGTCTCTGAACACGATTATTTTATACGATTTTGTATGTCGTGTCGTGTCGTGTTTCCTTGCTGCTGTTATTGTCGTATGCAAAACATCGTATGTTGTTTTGTGTATATGCGAATATAAATAATATGGAATTGATACTGACATCGTCACTATGACGACTATCCGCAAATAATAGGACTTAACTCAGCAGAAGAACGACATGTAAGTATTCACTACTACAAATAATTCTACTAAAATACATTACAGTTTACAATACAATATAAACTGATTGTTAAGTTGTATCAGTTGAAATAACAAATAGAATTTATCGTTACATTTTGATACGAATAACTGTACGTTTGAAAATGAAATGTGCAATGACCATCTATGGAAACGTCACTGTTAATATCAGACAAAACGTCTATGGTAATATCAAAACTCAATTTTCAGGTAAAACAAAAAACACTATTAAAATAAACATATAATTTCCGTGAAAGTTCAAGATAAAATTATAAAAATAAATCAGTAAATGCACACATTAAAATCTCCAAATTCAAAAATATATTAACCCTAGAACGACAAGGCTCAAAATTTAGCAAGTGAGTGTCATCCACGACACCTATTTCTTTTTCTATTTTCTAAAATTAATTACAGGTCAAATCGATATTTAATTGATGTCAGTGTCAACGTCTGTCTATCTAGATGGTATTCAAATTTTTACCAAAAAAGAAACTTATTAGATTATTGTCAACTTCTATATTTGAAAATTAAAAATCACGAAGTGATTGAAAAAGTTATCCGGATCGGCCGGGAATCGAACCAGGATCTCCTGGTAACTAGCCAGGTGTGCTATCCACTACACCATCGATCCTTTGCTCGACAGACGCCCTGCACAGACAACATTCAAGCACTTATGTGTATGTACTCTTTGTAATGCGAGAAGCAGTTACAATTTTTCAATTTCAAATATTACTGGGCAATGAGCTACTTACTTAAAATAATACACAAATTCAAACTTGTAGATAAAAACAGTTATATTGCATTGCTCAATTTGTTTAATTTGTCCACAGATGATGTCATATTATTTCATACAAACTACAATTCTTATAATTTTAAATTATCTAACAATAAGATTGCAAAAAATAATACCTATATATGCGCCACGGGACTAAGAGGACTCTTTTGATCCCTCGTGCAAATTGTTACCAGAGGACCTGTAAAGGCTTCAAACTAATACTTGGGATAAAAAGTCATACTCTAGTCCTTGGTAGGTAATATACTATTTTACTTACCGTCTTCAAAAAAGAAAGATTTATGTATGTTTAATTTTAATTAGGTAGATGGATTTTGAAATTTATTTTTAGGGGTTCTGAAGCGGCAACACTTCTTCAAAACACTAATGTTTCCATGATGTTTGTCCGTGCGTTTATTAAAAACACAGAGACGTGGTATTTTTTTTTTTTATTGGTAGCCCAAGTGATTCAATATAAACCAATAATATATAAGGAATGTACAAGTTATAAATTCAAATTCAAAATTTCCTTAAGCAACCAAAAATTTTTTGGATTGTGATTTATTTTATTTTTGTTTCTAGACCGAATCCATAAAAGGAAACCAACGTTAAAGTATGATTTAAGTTAATAGTAATTAATCAAAATAGGCTTTTTGTATTTTTTAACCCTTAATAACTACCGTGAGTTTCGCAAACGCAATTTTTTTTTAGTGTTTATTTTTTAAATACTTTTTCTCTTGTTATTTTTACTATATTAAATTTTTGTTTAGCTTTTCCCTAACAGTTAATATAAATTATTAGATGTAAAAATGTACGCAATTTAAATCGTCTGGTATCTCATACCCATGAATGACTGAATCAAAAAACCATGGAAGGGTGGCTCTTCAAAAGCAACGCAAATTGAGTTTGCTTTTTTTTTTTAAATTAAAATTATTCTTGTCTATTGAACAATTACAGTAAAAAAAAAAAACTTTTTTATGGATTACCATTATTCATTCGTGTCTCCATTTTTTTTTTTACAAATACCTTGTTAAATATCTCTTTAAGTTGGCCATTCCAATTGCTACTACATACATACTTCGACATAAAAAAATTATTTAATCTCCAACGAAATAAAACTTTTTAATTTCCCAAAACTTTTTTATGTCGCAATAAAAAACGAAAATAATGGAAAAATACAAATTAAAATATTTAAAAACTGAAAACGTAGACGACGGAAAAACGGAAAATTAAAATAAAACATCAAATTAACTTCATCTGTAATTATCCGCGTTATCATCTCCGGTCAGTCAAGTGGGGGGCGCCTCCACCAGTCAGTAGACACCAAACACGTCTACAGTAAAGAGCAAACAGACAAACGTACATACACACAGATAGACAGACCGACAGACAAACGGGAGTAAAGGGAGAAAATGAAAAAAAGAACAAGAATAAACGACATAATAAAAGTCAACTTAAGGGTATGACATTTTCTCTAATCGGCGCCTTGTTATATTAAAAGTGTTAGGGGATGATTTATATTAATATTTATTCCCCCATCCGAAGCGGCGATCTCCTACTCCAAGCGTCGCTCCCGAAAAAACGAAAGAAAAGACGAACTAAATATGTATGTATGTATATGTATAGAATGTACGTATACATACCATTCCACACATAAGTGAACCGAGTCGGGCTTGACTGGCCCAGTGCCCGCCAGAGTGTGGAAATGAGGGTGAAATAAATGTACAGTGTATTTTTCAACTTCCCTCGTCTTTATTCACTGTTATTTTATTGTATTAAATATACGTATTGGATGATTCAAACAATTTTGTAGATTTTTTAATGGTACTTTAGTATGCAATGTGGTTTTATCTAGTATTTGTTTTACTTAATAGTCAATTAGTAATGTTCTGGAAAAGACAGTTTTATTAGAAGTAAATTCAGGGGTGGATACAGCTTTCAGATTAAGAGAATATCACGTAGGCACATCTTAGCTTGATCCTACAGTAAGCCTAATTTTGGTAGAAATGAAAAGAACGACTTTGAAAACCTAAAATTCGTTTCCAATTTCATCATTCTTTCATTTTATTTAGTTTCTAAGACATTAAAATTTTTTAGTAAACTTATGACGTCATCAAATAAAAAAATTTATTTTTTCTCAAATGAAACTTTAAGGTAAATGATTTGAATTGGGATTATTGCTGAATTGGGGTAATCTCTTCATTTTTTCTATCAAAATAGCGAAATTCGTTTTATAAATGTAACTAATTCGACAGAAATCACTTTTCTAGCAATTCTACGCGCCTAATTTTTGTAAAAAAGAATAGAACAGCTTCGAAGACCTATAATTTGTTCTCAGTTTCATCATTCTGTCTATTTACGATTTTTAAGCAATTGAAAAATTTTTATTAAACTTGATAATGTCATTAATTGAAATAAAATTGTTTTCTCCAATCATTCTTCATGAAAGTGAGTTAAATTAGGATGATTGATTGAACTAGACTTTTTTGTTAATCAAAATAACGAAATTTCTTTTAGAAGTATTTAACAAAAATATTTTTCTAGTGACTCTACGAACAGACGACTCCAGTTTTTACATTAGGAAGGAATCACATTTTTTGACGTTGCAAATTTTCAAGAAAATGTATTCAAATTAACAACAAAAAATTGTATTGAAATTTTTAGAAATTGATAGAAAACTTACAGTAAAATTAAGGTAATGATTGAAAAATCACAATAAAATTAGAATTTTTCTCCATTCAGGGTAGCAATTGTAGGAAATATAGGGGATATAGGGTAAAAATATTTTCAGTGAACAATGAGTAAATTTACAGATAAGATCCAAGAACTGTTCACTCCAAGATATGCACAAGTGAGTAGGTGATATGCACATAATTGAATGCGCATATCGTACCTTTTAAACTAAGTTAAGGGGAGGTTTACTTGAGAGTCGTTAAAAAAAATCGATTTTTTTGCCGAAGTTGATAGTAAATTATGCGTAGAATATGTTCCCAAAGTGATTTTACTGAAAATAATTTAAAAACAATATTCTTGCACATTAACCGAATCCAGCTTTCTATAAAAAAAATTCAAAAACGTAGTTCACGCAATAATGAGTATTAAATATAAAATTTTGAAAATACGTTTCTTTATATATATTTTATAATATCTCAGAACTACATTTTTGGAGCTGGTGGACACGATAACTCAAAAACTATTCGATGGATCCTTTTTTTTAATTTTTTATTTTAAAAATAATTCAATTCTTCGGCACCTCTACTTAAGTTCGATACACTTTCAATATTTTTTTTATTTTTAAATTTACTTTAAAGAGCGAAAAATAAGACAAAAATCGTAATCAAAAGTTCAAACATCCGCCATTTTTTTTTCTTTCAGCAATTTATTGATATTATAGGTAGAGGTGCCGGTACTCTTCATATATTTTATAAATCTTTTTTGTTTTTGGATTTCGGTGGTTTATTACCGGCGCTAGGATGTCCACCAACAAGGCATTGGATTTTCGGATCGTTACACTGCACTATTTATAAAATGGACACTTTTCTATATTTTTCCTTGAAAATTTTTTTTTGTGTAGTTTAATACTTAATAAATATGTGCACAAAATTTGAAATTGATATTTACTTACGTTCTTGAGAAAAAAATTCTAGAAAAATACATAATTTTTAAGGACTCTCGAGTAAACGTCCCCTTAATACCTATTTGTTGTAGAGATGCGTGGTGCTGTGCAATTTCTTTTTATTTGAGTCACAACCAACTCCAAGAACTGTCACTAACTCACTAGTAGTAAGAACAGAAACATTTTGTTGCACTCTTTAGATTACTTCTGTATGTATTTAAATTCACTTTGTTAATCATAATCGTATTTTATGCTTCTAGAAATCTATTTATTTTATCAGAACCTTCGGAGTTTTTTCAGTAATATTTGAATCATCTTGTATCAACAATGCAGTGAATGTGAGAGTTTAACCATTGTGAAAAACAACTTAAAAATAATGAAAAAACTTTTCCTTTTTTCCAACATGTATATGTTTTTTGTATACGACTACGACGACGTTGGCTTAGTTTGGTTGTGTCTTATTTGTTGGTGTTAAAGTTAGTGCCTCTGCCTCCATGTTTTTGGTCTGTGTTATTTGTGTTACAAAAAGAACACACAGAGCCGCGCTACTCTCGTTACGAACATAATTGAAATTTGTTATCAACTCAATAATAATTTTGTTTATTTATTTGCCTCACTTCTTTTTGCTTACGGTTTTCTATGTTCGGCTTCTCTTGTGTTTTCATCTACCCACGGAACCCCCTCACGTTTTACCACCTCGTGTGTTGGTATTTTGTGTGTGTTTTGAGGGTGTTTTGGTTCTTTGTTTTTATGTTTATTTTCTTCTACAATAATTGTTAACAATTTTTTTTCCTTGAAAATATTTTTTCTTTTTTTTGGATTAATTAAAAAAATTTTTTTTGTTTGAATTTTTGCTGTTTATTTTAATTATGCGAAATGTATTATAATTGAAATTTATTTAGGATTAAAATTTTTGATACAACGCTCTTGTGGTTTCCTATATTTTTTGTGTAAACTTTATTTTTAAATATTTAAAAGAAAAATTGCTTGACTAAATAATTAAAACGCAAAAATATATACCCTCAAGTTAAATAGGCGCTAAGACAAAGCTATAAATCGCCATGGTGATTGCAAAACTTTACAGTACGCATAAAAAATCGTTTATTTCAGAAATTATTAAAGATTTTTCAAATTGGTTTCAAACTGGTAAAAAGCTTTTATAATTTGAGTACCATCAGTTGGGGCGAATGACCACATGTTATGACCACACAAGGTCATAGATCAATCTATGCTACTGAATTTTGTCAGTTATGAATTAGCCATCAAAGAAAAGCGGTGAAAGTGACATCTTTGTATTTTGTTATTTTACAGGCGCATTGTTTATTGCAAATTAATCGAATACCGCCTTAATCTTTACAGCTATTTACAAGTTTCCATCCTTTCCAAAAGTTTCCGCTTCCCTAGTCTCCCTTATAAGTGAACAAATATCTTAACTAGGTATTTCCAATCATCCCCTACACAATCTCGAATGTATTCGGGCATAAAAACAAATAGTTATCGAACAATATATAAAATTTGAATTACCTACCAAATATTATTTTCATCCCCTAAAGCTATTTTTTCTGCTTATCGCAAAAATGTTACCCCTGTTGTAATATTATAACAAATATACAATTTATTTGGTAATAAAAATAAACCCTTGAACGAAAAATTATACATATTTAACCTCCCCAATGAAATAAGTTATGTTGGAATATTATCCCTTAATATAATAATCTGCTTACTTCAGATCAGATGTTATCAAAACGATTAAATTGCACATATGCGGGTTTTACATTTGTTCAATAAAAATATATAGGGGAGATGTTGGATGGAATTGAATATTGTGAAAGGGTCGGTCATTCAATGTTTGATTGAACAATAGATTGGAAATAGTATTTGTACCGGGTGATTCAAATTTTTTCGACACCAACGATTTTTATCGAAATTTTAAATTATCTTAAATTTCCTAGCAAGTATTAGGTAACGTAAAAGCCCCCATCATGGAACGGTATCTAATACTGGAACAGTTTTGACATTTACATATTAATAAAGTTATTTCTGAAAGAAACGTCTGATAACAAAAATTATTATTAATAAAATGATTGTTTTTCAATTTAAATTCACCTCGCATTTAATGTTTCCTTACTTAATTAAAGAAATAAATATGTAAATGTCAAAACTGTTCTAGTATTAGATACCGTTTCGTAATGGGGCCTTTTAGGTTATAGGTAAAATGTTCTTGAAGGACCCGGTACACATACGTATTGATATCGGTGAAAAAAAACCAAACCCTCGTTTTTTAAGCTATTGAAGAATAATAAATTTATGATTTAATAAATTTTAACATTTCTTTATGTCTTTCTTGCTCTAATACAATTCAAAAAGTACGAAATAGAATTAAATGATGGAAAAATTGAACTTAAAATATTACATCGTTCGATTTTGTCGCGTAATTTAAAATGAATTATGAAATAATTTTTTTTTTTAATAAAATTTATTTTTTCTTGGATTCAACGACCCCGAATTTCTGTAAACGTATCCCTCATGCTATTCAGTTTTAAAAATTGCTACTAACTTAAGAGATAGTACCACGTTTCATTCAAATTTTGATTATTTGTACATTTAAATTCGTTGTATAAAAATCATAAAACTGTATAAATTCCGTACTTGTCTGATTTTATCGGATTCTAAATTATTTTAGGAAGAACTTTTTTTAGTCGAATTTTTCAACTGAAAAAATTAGACTTATACAGCCTATACGATAAGAACGGCGAGAGGCGAGAGTAGGGGCGCTATCCGTTTTCGGACCCGTAGAACACGATTATGTAGAAAAAAAGGTCTGATATATGTATGTATATATATTTTAGATTTCTGTTTTATAAAATAGAAATTTTGGATTTTTTTGGAAAGAAAAAATATCTTATAAAGGCCTTCCAGTTTACTATTTAAGTTCCTTTTTTAATATTTAAAAATAAAACACAAAGGCAATTGGCGGATAAGCATGGGTAGGAATTAGAGATGTCGATTTTAAATCGATTAATCGAAAATCGATTAATCGAAGCTTAAAAAATCGATTCTTTTTTCGATTTTTTTCATTTGAATCGATTCATGAATCGATTATTAAAAGTAAGAGATCGATAACCGATTTTTTCCAAAAATAACTTCATTTTAATAGTAATTCTACAAAGAAAATAAAACACCAAAAACTCTATTGTTAATTGTCACTTTTTACTCGTTATATAAACGGACCCCTCCTATGGCTCTATATAAGTCAGAGTATTCATACAAAAGGAAGGAAGAGACCACCTATCTGTGCAAACGACGATCCCTTTGCCACAAAAGCGACTTATTTAGAAAACATTTTTTTGTCAATTTGTTTGAAATTTTTGAATACACTTGGTTCAATTCGTGTTATTCGTCCTACATATTCAATTGCCTTATTTTTTATAATTATAATTGAAAAGTTAACTCATTCATCGCCTTTACAAATATAATGTAATGGGTTTTTATACGATATTATCGATATTACCTATGCACTATGGAGCAAGTCCCTTAAACAAATATTATCAGCTAATTTTACTAAACTTTTCAAAATTTCGATTTTTTAGATCGATCTCACAGAATCGATTTTTTTTTAGCCGATTTTTTTTTGAATCGACTTTTTGATTTCGATTTAAATCGATCCAAAAATCGATCTTTTTTTTAGAGAATCGACATCTCTAGTAGGAATGCCCTCGTACGAATTGTGTTGGCTTTTTTCCTGTTAATTGCTATCGGCACAAAATTGAAATTTACTGAGATTCAGCCCTTAAAAACTTAAAACCTTTTTTTAAAGCCCCGATCAACCGGACACTCATCATCAGTATTGAAACCACCAAAATGATAAATCGTTAAAGAGAGAAGTTAAAGAGTTTTTTTTCGTATATTCCAGAATTTATTTTCGATTGGGAATACTGCTTTTATCTGCGCAATTAGAGACAAAATTATCCATATTAAATTATTCATATTAAAATATTCAGAACATTACGTTCATTTCTCATTTGTGTTTTTCTATTTTCATTTTTTTTTTTCTAATGAATTGCAACTTCTTTTCTTCGAATTGTAAGCAGCAATCTCAAACCTCCAACATCAACTCTCCCATAACCCACCCAACTCAGTAAGCGTCGCACATTACTTCTTCTTGCCGGATGATTTTCCCTTCGTCTGTTCTATGTTGAAAATGCAAATGAATTACGAAAAATATTTTTTTTTCGCGTCCCACATTTTTCATTATAAATTAAAACGGAAATAACAAAAAAAACGGAAAACGCACACGTGGGGAGAAAGAAACAACATTCTTCACTTATTACCTAACCTTTCGCCATTATCGTCGTAGCGTTGGGGTGGTGTCGACAGACGTCTTCTTAGCCTCACGACTGGTATGTGAGAATGTGGAGACGGTTTTTATTAAAATGAATCACGTGACTATAAAAAGTTCTTTTTTTAAAGTCATTCGATAGATGTCGCTACTCAACTAGTAGTGGTAGTTGTAACAGGGGAACGTTTAAAATACGCGAAAATATTCAAATAAAATTAAGGTAGTTACCGCGACATTCAACTTTTCGACAGAATAGTTTCAAATTTTAATAGTATAAAGAAGAATACTATATCTGATTGTCCTTGTAATTTGGGAAAGATTGATCGTTTCTGAGTTAAGATAATTAGGGTTAAATTTTATATCTACTCCATGTATTAGATCTCAAAATTCTGACTACGTACCCTTATTTTGTATTTAACAATATAATGACTCGACAGAATTCAATAAATAACTAGGAAAAGAAAGATTAATAAGTCCTGAATGTAAAGAAAAAATTGAATTATTTGTTGATCGTTTTGAATTGAAGATATCATCAGAGAAATTATAGTATTTTAATAAATACATCAATTTCAAGCAACTGAACCGAAGCGGTCTGGCAACTCTGTATATTAAATAACTGGTTTATTCGTATTTATTGTTTAAACAATATTGAAAATTTTTGGACCTTTCACCGCTTACATAGCGAAAACGGTGATAGATACATTAAAAAGTGTTAAGACCTTTTTTGTAGAGAATCGAATTCTCTACAAAAAAGTCCGCGAGAGCACCTGTCTATCTTGTACGGGTGAAAAAATAAAGCGCTCAAAACGCATCATATGCATACCACTTAATATGTTTGTTGAGTAAATTAACAACGATGTCAAAGCATTTATAATAAAAAGCTTTGATAGTATAAGTGTGTATGCACAGACTATGTTTGAATGTATGCTTACACCCTCGTATGAAAAATAGTACGCATTAAGATCTATCCATTAATACATACAATAATGACATAAAGTAAGTTTGGTTTGCAATTTTTTCTACTAGCATGTCACACGGTACTACCTTAATTTTCTGGACCGAACAATGATAATCAGTTTTAACATATACCATTCGGTTTAACTTATACGCCATAAACGATTTCTCAAAAAAATCTTATATATAAAATCCGATCGTATCAATTAAAACAAAATAAAAGTGTAAAGGGCTTTACTATTTCGTAATTCGCCCTTCAAGACCTTAACTAAAAGTACCCTCCGTTATTTTTCGAAACACAATAACATCAATGAATTATTAATGAGTTTATTCTTCCTCATTGCAATAAACGGACAAAATTTATTATCAATCGAAACTGGTTTTTGTGGTTTCATTTATGGGCGATGGGTATCTGGCAATATTTCTTACGAAACCATTTCCACCCAATAATGTTCATTGGATTGCCGAATGAAAATATATTGTGGTTTTCAGTTGTATAAATATTAGAGCAATGTAATTTTCTTTAAATGTCAAATAATTCAAAATACATTGTTTTATTGTGTATATTTCCTAGTAATTTGGTGGGTAAACATTCATTCGACCACATATAAATTACCTGAAATGAAAAACTTTCATTAGAAAATAATGGAAACTGTATTATAAGAAAATTAGCCTTGTGGTTTTTTTAATCTTTAATGTATATATAAAAACAACATTGTTGAAATATCCGAAAAAGACTTATTTTCAGACTTTTTAAGTTCAAATCAATCAAAATACAATCCATTAAACTATTCTGTTCATAGAAACCAGAATTCAGAAGTGTGATTCCAACCAAGTACTATTTGTCTATGAGACGACGATCTCTAATAGCAGGACGAAGGGAAGAGGAGAATTGACACGAACTATTATGCTAAAAAAAGACAGATCACAATGAAGGCAATGACAGTGTCATAGATCATCGTCTCATAGACAAGTTGTAGTTTCATTTAAATATTCTGGTTTCTTCTACAAACAAAACTCTTAGCCCCATTAAAATTTACATACACTGAGAAATCCTTGACTTACAAAAATAACTTATTTCAATAGTGTCAAAAAAATATTTTTTCTTTTTTCAAAAAGAAAAAAGATACACTGAGAAGAAAAGTTCTTTGACTCAAAAAATGATTTCTTGATGATTTGTGATGTCAAAGATATTTTTTTTACGTCTAGAAAATTCTTTTTTTAAGAAAATGTTTTGAAGTAAAAAAATAATTCATATAACAGACAATATTAAAAGAATTCGTTCCTTTGAATCAAAGACTTCTTCTGTCATTAACCACATTAAAAATCTATTGTTTCCATAATGTCGTTTTCCCTTTCTTGCACAGATAATTTTGATTAAATTTCCATTTTACCACTCCGTGACAATCACACGGTAAAATAATCAAAAAATATTTAGTTAATAAAGACATCAAATAAATATATACATAATACGTATTTCTTAACAGTAATTAAACTCTAAAATAATTCCTTCAACAAACGTTCACAACCCGTCTTAGATGGGGTGAAATGAGGGTACACAACACCCCAACCAACAAAATACATATGTATATCATTCACTTCAACCTATTTATTCGTTTCGTTGGAGTAATACCTTGAAACAGTCGAGGGTTAGAAATCTTATTATATTATACATATCCAAATTAGTATATTTCATCTTTGTTTAATGTTACGCGTTAAACAAAGATGTAATATACAGTGTAATTGGTAAATGAATTAAATAGTTCCGATATAACAGCCACGGGGGGTATATGAACACCACGTGGGACGGGTTGTATAAATAGGAGGGAATATATTTTGTATATGTGTATTTATTGACATCATTTGTCGAGAATGTAATTAAATCCGCGAAATAGATAATTAACGGTAACTGACTCAATTAAAAACGTATTTTGATTGGCACTTTACGAATTTCAAATTTTATATATGTAGATTCTCTAAACCCATAATTGTATTTAATTCTATTTTATTATTTAAATGTTGTTTATTATATATTTATTTAGTGCACTTATCAATTATTACAGAATGGTAGCAGAGCGTGGTTTCTTTTCAGTATTGATTGCTTCAAACATCTGAATTTTCAAAAAATATATATAAATAATTAAAATATATATAAATAAAATAAATTTTTTTTTAATATCTTGTGAGAATATCTGAATGGCAGGGAAATCCTTTCAAAAAATATCAACGATAGATTGATTGTATTGTCCAGACTGCCCTCTCCTGTAGTTATGGCGTAAGAATAGACGGAAAATAACGCAAGCTTTTAAAAATTTCCTCGAAAAATTCTCAATTTTCAAATAGTCTCCTTCCTCTTTACCGCACTTTTATAACAGATTGTGGAGGGGGAGGGAGGTACAAGGTACAGTAAGACCTCGATAATCCGGCTTAACTGGGTAGCCGGTAAGTCGGATTCACGAAAAAGCCGGACCATCGAGAGACCGTTTAAAATGTAATGAATTTGAGACCCCTTATAGCTTCTCTAAGAAGTTAACAGCAAGAACTGCTGTTCTATGTACTGGGTTTGTAGGCAGTTCTGCATTTCGCGTGATTAATTACTGTACAATACAATTCTATTTTGTACTGTACTATTTGACTGTAAATATAGAATGTAAATGTGTGTAAAATTGTATCTACTATTTGTTAAATCGGGCCGGATTATTGGAGGTACTACTGTACTATATCTGGCCACACACCAGATAGAGGGACCTGGATGTAGAGTTAAACTGTAAAATTGTAGTAGGTTTATTTTTGTTCGTTAGCTGTCAATCCAAAGGGGTCAATCTGTCAACACATTTATGATTTTTGAACTTCTTTGATAATTTTCTTAAAATATGATTTTTAAAATTTTGATTCAGTGTAAGTTGGGGGAAAAGTTTTAAATTAAAACTTTAAAAAAATAGATATACCAGATACGTCGTGTAGTCACCTAATGATTAAAAATCTGCATAAATAAATATTGGTATCAGAAAGTATACATAAATATAAAATTAAAAGCAATTTTTCATATTTCATTTGCATAATATAACTTTATACAGTATAAATACATATATGTACATATTATAAGTGTATGGTATATTATAGAGAATTTTCACAAATGAAAATTTAAATTAATATAATATACATACAGCCGTATATAGCTCTCTACGACATATATACAGTGTTTAAAAGTAAGTGACTAGCTGCGTTACTTCTCGTTGTATATAGAAAGAGCAACATGGTTAACTTATTGACGTAGTTTATCCACTTTGTTAACTCGAAATTAGGGGTTTGTTATAACGAGTTCATAGTATGTTGTGTAGATCCAACACTCACTCCCAACCGACCCCCAAAACACGCCGGCTCTACTAGAGTGTAATAGTGTAGTCATTACACTTTACCATACCGTCTGTGTATATGGTAGATGTATGTATGTACGTATTCACCGAATATAATAGGGAGACAAACAAAGTAACACGACTAACTCTACGACACCATCGTCGTCATCACCACCACTCCATAGCGTCCCCCACTCCGTAGCGTCTCCCACTCTCGCTCAGCAGTGAGAGATAGAGTCGACCTGTCCTCTCTCCTTTAACATAAATTACACAATTATACTTTCAAGTCAACGCCTGCTACTGCCATGTATAACTACACTCATTATATTATACAGTGTGTATTATGTAGAGTACGTGGCAAAATTATAACGAACTTGCAATTTTAAAGTTTCAAGATTATTTTTTAGTATTTTTTAAACTGGAAAACAAATGCATGTATTACGAACTTATTCCAAAAAATAAGCGGATTTTTTTGCAATCTTCAACAGTTTAGTCAGCGTAAGTCAAGGAAACAGCCTTATAGCTTATTTTTTCTGTTTCTTAATCTATTTCATACGGAATACTATGTTCTTTTAAAATTAGACATAATTTACATCCATCTGCTTCAAGAGATAGTTAGGGGAACAAAGAAGGACATAGATTCCTTCTTGCCCCGGAGAGGACATTTAATGTCCGTGGGAAAATGTATTCAAACAATTGTTGGTCTTGCTTTCAGGCCCCAATCGCTTTATCAGTCAACCTTGAAACATTTCATTCTGGATAAAGAGGAGACATAGAGGGACATAAGCTTCTTTATCCTACGTAAGCATTTTATTATCGAGGGAAAGTTTATTATAATAAATGCGTAAGTGTGTCAGTGAACTTATGGCTATTACGAAAACTAATAATTAACTACAAACTTTGCATAGTGTTAACAGAGGGGGTGAGAAGGAACACAGACTACTTTTACTTTGAGGAATCGTCGATTTCCCCTGAAAAAATATATTTGAAATTTAACTTAATGTTATCAGCAATGGAGAAATTTATAGAATAAATCTAGGAGATCTCTCTATGTAACGTTGCTACCCAATAGGGTGAATGCGGGAGAGACGCCGCACATTTTGAAAACACTTGATAATTCTTAAAGTATGCATTCAATTGATTTGAAATTTGGTACACATTAAATGTAAACATTGTTCTTTAAAATTATTTATAAATAATTTTAAATTTTAAGTCATAAAGGATTCATAATTAACATTTTTGTAGAGCCTGCAAAGCGGGAGAGATGCCGCACCTATGGGAGAGATGCCGCATCAAAGAAGGAGAGGCGCCGGATATTTCATATTAAAAATTTTGCATTTTATACACATCTCCATACATGATGCATGCCATATGTAACCATTTTTGGCACTTTATACATCTTAACCAGTCAATTTTCTTTTGTTTCTGAGTACTCTTCAAAACAGTCATACACAGGCAATCATCATTATTTTCGTTATCTTCACCAATATGAGAGCTCTTTCTGATCCATTAATGGATCTTTTATATTTACGTGGCATAATGTACAGTCAAAAAAAAAAATTTTACATGCGGCATCTCTCCTTTTTGTTGGGGTAGATGCCGCATGTTGCTATAGCAAGCATAGTGCGGAATTCTAACCTAAAATTTTATACAGTACTTTTAAAATATACCTAAATTAATACTCATTTTCATTAAAACAAAACTCATTTTCATTAAAACAATGAAATATACATTCTTAAATTCTAATGAATTAAATGCTTGATAAAATATTATGTTAAAAAACTTACCTTTCAATAATAAAAAGTTGGATAATTACTAAACTGACGGACTAATCATAAATATTACCATATACAGCTTAAATAAGTAACTTATTCTAAACATATAATCCATTAATAGCGCTATCTGTCAGTCAACGGACGAACTATGGCTACTGCGGCATCTCTCCCGACGCGGCGTCTCTCCCGCACTTACCCTAGATCAGGTGCATACAACGTACGGCCCGTAGGCCGAATCCGGCCCTCGTAACAATTTTCAAATCGTATTAAACCTGATCCTTAGAAAACTTTTAGCAACTTAACTACAAATATGGATATTTTCTGAAAGCGGAAGCCTAATAATACCATACATATTTATAGCAAAGATCCTTCTTCGCAATATTTAAACGTTTTCATTGTCATTTCCTTGAAATAAAACTATTAGTTTCTCTTTACACTCTCTTTTATAAATTCGAATGATAAGTCCGGGCCACGATTTGATGTGATATTCGTTTTTCGGACCATGGTCTTGACTAAGTTTCACAATCATGTTGTCTTTATTCTAAGGATTACTACATATTTTTGCCGAGATCTGTATTTCTTATTTATTTCATTATATATTATAATACACTGTATCATTTCATCTCTGTCACACGTAATCTCTCTATTTTGTAAAATTTTCAACCGTTAATATTTAAATATGTTGTTTCTTTATTATTCAAGCCGGAGACGATATTATACGATTATGACTAATAGAGAGGACATTATTCCTTAATTTTATAAAATACATGAACCAGTCGCGTTAGAATTGTACTTACTTCCATACGTATACACACTCCGGCTCCAGTCTTACATATTTATAAGAATGAAAACAACAAGCCTTAATAAGTTTTGTGCCTTTTGAAAATGTTAAGAGGAATTTAATTTGATAAACATAACACACAGAATGAAACGGAATAAAGCGAAGTCGAGAAGAACATGAAGAAATTGTAGTATTCTGTTAATTAATTTTAAATTGTATATAAAATTTTATTTTAAGAGGTTTTTCCATGAATACATATTCACGATGTTCAAAGAGGCGTTTATTTGGAAATCGTATATTTTTAGACACAAAAATATGGGGTTTCTGAAAAGATCGGAAATCACCGAAAGAAAAATCGAATCATTTTGACCAATAGGTCTCAACCGAATTGGTATCACCTACCGGTGAGTGTTGAAGAAATCTAAAAAAAGCTTTTTGGTCGAAGGAAAATTTAAAGGACGCATTGAAAACCAACTACTGCTCCCCTGAGAAAAACATACTGGTAATATTGGGACACAACGATTTAAGATTGTTGATCGCAAAAATGGTACACAATGTCAAAAAATTAATGTCATAACTCGAAACTCACACACTAATAATAATGGCTTCGGTTCACTGTTTGAAAAAATAGCGTATGGCCTAAAAACTTGTAAAATTTTGGGTTACATTATTCGTTCGATGTGTTTCCGAAAAATAGACCACAAAATGTTGAGACCCTGTGACTTAAACTTCCTTAAAACCATTACCAAGCCAGATAACTACACTTTTTTTCAGTTTTAAAAGTCAATTTTTATCTTCGAGTCGTTCGAATCAGACACTATCAAGTTTTCATTCCCGTCAACTCATTATTTTAGTTCAACACATTATATTTTCACTATTTTCCCACTAAATCTTTACTTTCTGCTCAAATAACTTTCCTTCCATTTTCTTAGTTCTAACGAGTTGTTACTTGAATTGTTTGCTTTTTGCCACTAGGTGTCGCGTCGTAAGTATGTATATAATGTCGCTGACATCTCGCTAATGTTTATATATGAGTGAACCAAGTGTACCGACGGTTCAACGGTTCCTCTATGACAGCGGTTCCCAAAAGGTGATCCGCGAGATATTATTATGTTATTAAATTATTAAATTAAATTATTAACTTAAAAAATTTTGTCATTATGTTATTATATTCATTCTGTATCATATACCTACACTGTATATCATTAATTCATAAAAACTAAGGATTATATTAGGTTTTTTGTAATTCTGAATTTAAAAATTTAACTATACAGTCGCCTGTGATAGTGTCAAAACGGCTTACTTTTTTCTCTATGAAAAAAAGTATCCGCTTTTTATTACGCCTAAAAAAAAGTAGGTAAACAAATTCATTTCTATAGTAACGATATGTAAGCTATAGTCATCATAGTCATCCATGGAAAATTCAAAACAAAAATTTGTTAAAACAATTTTTTAATGTAGTTGTCAAACTTTTATAATTTGAGTTTTTTCCCATTTTTCGTTAGTTTTTTTCCGTTTTAATTCAAAATTGCAAAAAATATTGTATGTAACACGTGCAAAATGAGTGTTTTTTATTTTATTCGTTGCAATTATCCAACTGGTAATTTAAATTTATAAAAAGTTATCGTATTCATAACATCATTATTATAGTGCTGGTGGGGGTGCTGGGAACGTAAAGAAAATTTTTGACATTTTTTTATTCAGTTACATAACAAAATATATAACATTCAACAAACAGTGGAAGCGCTGTGTATAACGTTTTTTTTAAAACATTATTCTTAGCGCTCCCATGGTTTAAAATATTTTATATTATTTTTCTTTAAATTTTCATTTTACTTTATTTTTGTCAGCATAGTCAACACCTAATTTACACCTAATTCTCCATACTTTAAATTACCCAAAATACTTTTTTTTACCTAAGGGACGGCTAGGTTTACGTAAACCTAGCCGTCCCTTTTATTTTTCATGTTTTCTCGAAAACGTTTATTAGCACACCTAATTTCCACCTAAAATACACCTATTTTTAAAAGCTTTTATTTAACTTGCTATGTTAGTATGTTGGTTTAGATCAAATCTTGGAATCAAAATTTAGACAAGTTCTAACTGAGGTAGAGGTTTCAAATTTTGCATACGTGTCTAACCGTGATGACAATGCACTATTGTATAATTAGTTTTTCCCTAAATTTCCCCAAACCAAAATTGTTGATTTTTAGTCTTATGCAACTTTTTGACATTTCGAATTGTCAAATATTGTCCATTGATTTTACATTGTAATTTTTTGTTTCCATAGTTATGTCTGATTAGGATAAATTAACCGATTAAAATATAGGTAAAAAAATTACTTCTTTATTTATTTTTTTTTTTTAAAATTAATTGTAATCAGACTAAAAAGTAGAAAATAAAATAAAGTAAAAAAAATGTTTTTTAAGAAAAAGCTTTTATTTAAAAATGGGCTAAAAAAAATACAATAACTTTTGAGTGAAGTTTGAAGCAATATGCAACAATTTATAAAAGCTTGAGACGTTTAATTAAGTTTGGTAAGTACTGAAAAGTAAAATAGCTACACTTATATCCAAAACAGAAATAATTAATAATGATAACGCCTCAAGCTTTTATAAATTATGTTGGATATTTCTTCAAACTTCACTCAAAAGTTATTGTATTTTTTTAGCCCATTTTTAAATAAAAGCTTTTTCTTAAAAAACATTTTTTTACTTTTTTTATTTATCTACTATTTTTTGGAGATTTTGCAATTTTTTTTGGGACGGCTAGCTATAGGGAAGTATCTACGACCTCGTTTGACAAACTTACGACTCATAAAAAAAAACACCTTCATTTTGCAACTTACGACATTAATAATTAATGGACAAGTGTCATTAACTATTTGCGAGACTACAATTTTTTTTTAAAATTTCTTTAGATTTAGGGGTCCTGTCAAAATAGTGATTGGATGAAAGGGTCCGTAGAAAAAAATTATTGGGAACCTCTGCTCTATGAGCGATAAACGTCGTATATGATGAGCAACTTTTTCTCTACTTGTCGCTTTTTTGTATGCCATCTCAGTGTGTGCTTACTTAGTGCTAGTTAATTTAATTTTTAATTATGTTTGCGTTATAATGGATATTCTAATTTGAACGGCGTAATTTCTTTTTTCGATTTAATTAACAGTATTTTTATTTAATTAGATAACAATTTATACGATAGAGGGGATTAAGAAAATTCCTTAATTAGTTTTGTTGACGCCAGAAACAGTAATTGATTCATATCTAGCGGAATTGATCCACTTTTTGAAATTGGTGAGAAAAGTATTCCTGTTAAATGATAAGTTTTCTTGCTAAGAAAATCTTTTTCAAACTTCCCTCCTTTTTTCTGAATAATAAAACGTCCTCCCCCTCTCCTAGCAACTCTTCTTTTAAACACAAGAAACTTCTCAATTAATAAATTTCTTATTTAAAAGTATTCAGATAGCACACACACATATATATAAATGTAATGGTTAAAATTTTAAAACATTTGTGTTAAGCACTTTATATTACTTTGAGGTTATTATAAAAACAAAGGACACTGAAGGTACAGTAAGTGCAAAGAGTTCTGTATTTTAATGTATGTAAATATAACTCACTTTTGGTTCACTTTGTTGACTCAACATAGGGGTCGTAATGCTTACAATTATTTATGTGTTAATGTTATAACTTTCTCATACTACGAGTTGCAAAAATCTAAAGCGTATTTTACACCAGACACTTTGATGCGGATTTAGGATTTTGTCACTTATGGCGCTACTGGTGTCCTTACCGTTCCCACTCCTATAAGTTAAGTTACCTGTCGCACACAATTAATATTTCACTAGCTAGCACTGTCCAATTTTTACTATATTAACAAACTGTTAAAGAAATCCAGCATTATCTGTCTTAGAAATTATTAAAATACATTTCCACCGAGTGCGTAATATGTCGTAAACTTTGGCAAACGCGAAATGACGAAATTTCCTTGAAAGCCTTTTTTCTAGTAATCCTACGTACTTAATTTTGGTAAAAATGAGAAGAATGATTTCTAAAACTTATTCATCATTCTATTAGTTTTATTTTATTTTTTGCTCTTTAAGGCATTGAAAAATTGTATTAAACTTGACGACGTCATTAACGCTTTAAATCATTAAGACGAGTTAACTCGTCTTGCACTATGGTGGCTCAAAATTCTGTGTTATGTATACATATATTCACTGGTACAGGTGCCACTATCTGTGACAGATTTTTCGAAATACGATATAATTCTAAGTAATGCTTAACTTTATCAACAGTTTAGTATAATTTATATTTTGCAGATTCCTAGGGTTCACTTTTTTGATGTTGGGATCTTTGATTTTTTTTCTTTTTCTTTTTTTTTTGTCAAAAGGGGGATTAGGTGATTTGGTTAGATAATTGAAGGTTAAGGTTTTGGAGAAAAATCACCAACAGCTACTAATAAAAATTAAGTATTTATTTGAGACGTTTCGAAAACATTAAATTTTCATCATCAGGCAAGTATTTTGTTTTGAAAAAACTAAATACATAAAATAAAAATAAAAATTATAAGAAAAAATTTACCGAAACGAAATGAATATTTGCAAAGTTAAGTACTTACATGTGTTAGAGATTGTCATAATTACACAAAGAATACACATGAATCAAAATGTTAAAATTAAAACAAAAATTATAATGTCGTCAGTATAAAAACAAAAGTTAAATTGTTAAAAATTATAAAATTTGCAAAATTTTTGAATATAGAAATATAAGTAAGCGGAACATTTTTGATACAAAGTAACACAATGAGTTTTAATGAGCTAGAACAAAAGAAACCGGATTTTTGTTTATGCGTAACACATGATCTATTTCAGTAGTTGTCGTGCTGTACAACAGATGGACTCATAGTTGTTAGTATATGAAGTGTCATTCTGATTGTTGATGTTTTGGTTTTCGGTAGCGATTCACAAATTTTCGATATTACACCGTCTTTTGTAATTCCCTTCTTTTTGTAGTATGCTCGCGTTGTCAAAATCAAAACGATGATCCATAGAGATGGAATGTTGGGACAGGCCAGTTTTCTCCTCTTCTGATGTCCCATTGGTGTTGTTTTAAACGTTTTGCTAGTGGCCCTGAAGTTTGTCCTACATACACACTTGGGCAAAATTGGCATTCCACTTTGTAACTACATTGTTTTCCATGTTGGTAGGTGTTGGTAGTTTTAATTTTGAGTGGAGCATATCTTTTATGGAATTAGGATAACTATAGGTAGTATTGTAGTTGTGAGATTTAAGGAAACGGGAAAGTGATGGTACTTGACTGTTTATATACGGAATTTTGATATATGTCGTTTTGGTGATAGTCTTGTCAGTGTGGGACGACTGGTTGTTGTAAAATGAATGTGTGATGTCTCTTACTAGTTTGTTTACCAGGTCGTGGGGGTAATTATTTTTCTTTTTTTGTAACTTTATCTAAAATTGTACTTATCACTGGCAGTAAAAGGTACGGCATTTTAAGACAAAAAAAATTTCTCTATGGTTAAAATAAAAGGTTAAATTAAAAAATTCATTTTTCTTAAATCAACCTTTATGAAAGTGATTTGAATTGGAGTGATTGATTCAATTGGGCAGTATGTGAACTTTGCTGTCAAAATCACCTAGAATTTGTCACCACAGGCTGTAACGTGCTTACCCTCCATGTGAATACTTTACTTGACTGATAGTTAAATTGAATCGTATAAATGGGTATATCTATCCTTTTCATTTTAGCACAATTTTTTTTTACGTTTCTTACTCTCTTACACTCTTTATTTACAAAAACACATTTCTCTCTTTTATTTTTATTATTTAATTCACAACTAGAGAGTACCCGGCATAAGTACAGTCGTATGTTTTGATATGTAAATGTAGAACAATACAATACTTAGGTGAACTTTACTTATTATTATTTCACACAATAAAAGATGTCGTTAATGTTGGCTGTTAGAAGTGGTTAGTGGTGGAACTGAAGTATCCAGTGCAGGTATAAACACAATTATAAAGAAAATTAAAGTAGGGGAAGTACCTACAAGTAATGGCGCCTGTTACTATATGACTGTAATATTATAAATTGTTTTTAAGTGCATAAAAAAAAAAATGAGTATTTTATTGTTAAAGATTTTTTTTCAACACTCAATTAAACATCATAACTGGGGCAAGCTAATAGGAGTACAGTTAATCAATTCATCCCGCAAATGTGGTGGAAACCAGAAATCAATAAACTATAGTCAGCATATCGGATCTATATTTTAGCTTTCTATTTTCTATATTCAAAATCTTGAATCATCGATCGTGATGTTCATATAATCACTTTGGCATGATGTTTGAAATTATGTCATTTTAAAAGTATTCTTATACCGTGTCGCCATTGAGAGATGTTTTTTTTTTGTGGGGAAGTATCCTACCGAAATAGAATATTTTCCCGGGATAAAAAGCAGCTTATAACCATCTCTATTTCCCAAGCTACATCTGTGTAAATATCTAAATCGATTGAGTAAGTTGTGGAAGCGTGGAAACAAGACAGACAGCAATTCACATTTATAATATTACACTTTCAGTCCCATGGCTTCGGCATCCGAAACCAAACAAAACATCCCCAGAGGCCGACCGCGATCAATGATTAATTGATTAGTTGGTTACGCATTATGTGTGCGATGTTTTATCATCATTCATCACATGGATGTGTTCCTACTCACACAAATACATACCAACACACACTATTCTTTTGATTTCTGTGTGTAAAAAATTTTAAGATAAACAAAAAATACATAAAATATATAATTTATATTTTTAAATAAAATCGGTTTGAATGTCAGTGTATATGTAGTATGTACGTATCACGTACGTATGTTTACAGTTTTACACATACATGTTGAACTGTGTTGAATCTATTCAGTGTTTGAATCATTTTATTTTATGTATTTGTTTATATAAAGTTTTTTTTCTTTTTTTTAAATATTGCCGGCTTCCGGGGAAGTTTACTATGAAATTGCTTGGTCCTCATAGTGTTAATTTTGGCGATTCTTCAAAAATTTTAATAACAAAATCTGCTAAATCTATTTGATTTCTAATATTTTAGCAAATCTTTCGTTTTTCTTGATCTTTTTCACTTGAATCTTGATATTAGTCTTGCAACCATACTTGTTATCTTGTTATTGCTTCAGCGCGAATCTCTGTATAGTCTTTTGATCATGTAAAAAAATTCGTCAAGTGCGTGTTTGACACGTACTAAGCAATGTCCCTCACTCAGTGTTCATAACTAAAACTTCTTAAAATATAACAGTCCGGACACATACGTACACATATACGTAATACATACACACACCTAACACACAAATCATTACAAATTAATGTAGCAAAACAGATGGTAGATTAATATACCATAATTTGTTAATTTAATACATTTAATGCCATCTAACACAACAATTAGTAACTTGACGTGATGCTATACTATATATTAAATATACAAAGTCACTGCTTGCTACTGGATGGCGTCTTAATCGTTTTCTTACCAAACCATAGAGTTCACAGATACATAAAATATATACAATACACAAGCAATACAGCCCTCTTGCGTTTATTCAATATATGAATGTAAAACTCTATAATTATTTACCACCTGTCTCAAATTTTCGATCACTCAAGGATTTTAATATGTCCCGAACTAACACGAAGTTAGTTCGGGACATAAAAAGTGTTGTTTGTTTAGCTTAATTTTTCACTTCAAGCTGTCTTTCAAAATCAGAAAGACTATATCAAGCCTGATGACATAACTTGAAGCAATTGACGTTAGGTCGAGCAATAGTAATTTGAAATGACGAAATCGATGACTACTTGGGAAAAAGAAGAATAGAAACTCAGCGTAGAATTAATACAAACAAATGTGTAGAATCAAATTAGACCCAAATTAACATATTTCAAAAAAAAATTATTTTGTTATGTCATCGAAGATGACATATTAATATCGTTTTTTATGTCATCGAAGATGACATATTAATGTCGTTTTGTGACTGAATAATTATTGAGTTGTACATCCATATTGAATAAACGCAAGAGGGCTGTAGAGCTCTGAACAACTATAGAGTTAACAAAAAATCATAAATTAACATTTCACTGAGATGACATTACTTAGTGCGTGTCAAAAACACGCATTTGACGAATTTTTTATATTTAATACTATTTAGAACAATTTCATAAAACGTTTAATTTATAATCTCCTCTCGTTATGGAATATTACTGACTCTTCTCTCTCACACATTCTCTCTCTCTCACGGTAAATATAATTTAAAAGTTAAAATTAAAACTCTCTCTATGCAACTGCAGTTCAAATTTTTGTTCCGGGTGTGCACTCACACAGTAGATATTCATCGTTTATAAAATCAATTTTGCCTAAATGGATATTTTACCATCTCTGTTCACCCTCATCCAATACGTACGTACGGATACGTCCGTCCGTCCATTCGTTCATGCTCAACGCTCAACATTTTAAATAAATAAAAATTATTCGCATGCCAGACAAAGACAAAAAAACACAATGCTCATCTATACGTACACATGGCACTCTGACGCGCTGCTACATGTAAAAGATAAAAAGTTAATAGTATACATACTGTATCCAAGCAAGTAACTCTCTTACTGATGATAGCAATTATAGTACTAATTAGTCCAATTAACACTTGCCTACTGCTAGCAAGGCACCAACCACTATTAGCACAACACCACCAAAAGCATCCATCCATCCATCCCTCTCTGTTGCACGCCGCCAAATCCACTAGCGCCATCTCATTCTTGTTCGTTCATTTGAATGCCTGTGCATCGTGTGTTGTTGGTGTCACGCAGCACTGGTAGTACACCATTTCACCGCCAGAGGGAATCAAATCACCAACAACATAGTTGTTTTCATTCCATCTCACACACACTCACAATACAAGTCTGTCTGTTTTCGATGTCTATCTGTTCGTCTGTCTGTCTGTCTGCTTATTCACTTCACTGATGATAACTAAACACACAGATAGACGACGAATTGCTACAAGCTAAATTGTTATTATATATATTTTCCTTCTTCGGCATTCGGCAGGCACTCTGTATGTATGTTCACTTTTTTTGTGCTATCCTTTTTTAATATATTATTTCTCGTTTTGTGAACATACGCTTGAACAATTTTTGTATAATTCATTTCAAATTTTAAAGACGCTACGTGTTTAACATTTTATATTAGTGCGATATAGTATAGATGATTCGGAATTCTTCATGTTTAGAATTCAAATTTTATACAATCGTCAACTTTAAGCACATTTTAAAGACACAGAACTTTAGTTCTATTTTGAAAGAAATCATAAACAACAGGACATAAAGCATAGTAATAAGGAGGTTATTTTTCAGACGTATTGTCTGTAAGAGACGCCACTCACATCATTATTTTATGTAGGTTTCATTATATTTATGATATATGGGATAAGAAGTGGTAAGGAAACAAAAATTTGGAAGATATGTATTGTACCTTTCTTCTATAAATACGTAGAAAATATTTTCGCGACTATCCCTTTTGCTCGGCGCCCTTAAGGTACAAATAATTTCTGACAATATTCTTCGGCCTCACAAACCAGGTTTTCCCAAAAATATATCTGACGAGCAAAGAAAACAAAACACTTTTACTTAGCAGTAGTAATTTTCTCATATTTCTCTATTTTTCCCGAAGAAATATAATTGGCGATCAAAAAAAAACGGTTCACAGGTACTTTTACTTTCACCAAACTCAAAGCTATTAACATTATTTTCCCTTTTTTGGCGAGGCTGCTGCGGCGTACATGTAATGTTTGACGGCGTACAGTTTAGGAACCCTTAACTCATAGCCTCATGAACATATTATACATATAATTATAGTCTATAGACTGACAAAAAACTGAAAAACTTTGAAAAAAGAAATGGCACTTCTTTCATTTCTAAATATGTATTTATACAAGTTATGTCTTGCAATAAATATGGTCCTATTGCAATAAATATGATTACACCCCGCTGATTGCTTCAATGAAATAGCCTAGAAACCGATTTTATGCTCTGCCTGTAATGCTATAATATAATGGTGTATTACAGTGGTCTTTTTAACTCGTTTCTCCAATAATTGAAGTTTTCAATGGAGGACAACAAACAGTAACTCACATCTTTAATAATTTTGAATCTAGCTTCAACAATTCTTAAGGAGAGGGTAAGGTTAATTCGTACAGAAAAGGCATGTTTTTGTTACTTTTTTGTCACGACACAGTTAAAATCTCTTTATTAAAGCCAGTGGTACATTAAAGTATAACATTCGCAGAATATTATATAAAATTTTCAGGAAGAAATATTAAGAAATACAGTGGCAGCAATTATTCGAACGTGTCTCGGAAAAAAGTAGAATTGCGGTGCCCCTCATAACTTGGTACTGGATCATCCGAAATAAAAAAAAAATTAAAGTTCATTCGTTAGATAATAGTTTTCCTTAGGTAACGCTGCGAGGGTTTTTCGAAATTTCAATTTTTCACTTTTTTGGAACACTTAGAACGGAAAAACCCGATTTTTGCAAAAAAAAATTGGAAAATTTGTAATTGTAAAATAAAAATTATTAACAAATTTGAAAAAAACTCTACAGCGTTACCTCGTAAATTATGTACAGAAATAGTGTTCAAAATTTCAAATGGATCGGTGCTGTAGTTTTGAAGTTATGAGGGGCACCGACTTTGAAAACGTGAGCTGTGGGGAAAACGCTTTAAAGTTTTGAACACTTAAAAATTCTTGTATAAAACTGATATAAGAATACTTACTGGTAAACTAAATTTTGTACCCTACACTGACAAAATATACAGTACAGGTATAAACACGTTAGTACTTCCATTGAAATTTCTATAACTGAAAGAGACATATATATATAAAGAGCGAAACATCTGCCAGGTAACAACAAAAATGCTTATAACTTCGTCAATTTTGCTCCAATCAACTTGAAATTTTGAGACAATATTCTTGAGATATTATGCATTCAGTTATGATTATTTTATGATATGATTAAAAAAATTATTTTAATACCTTACCCTGCCCTTAACAATAATCTTAAAAATGACGTTGTTTTTGCATTACCATAAACATACTATATATTTTACGTTCACGTTGTAATAATACATCCAAATATAACATGCAGATTACTTTGGAATTACATGTACATATAGCAAGTAGATATGTTGAATATATAATAACATGTAGTAGAAGATTCCCTTTGGTTTATTTGCGTAAGTAACTTGGTGCAAGCACGACGACTCATCATCTTCATCGTGTTGGTGTGGTGGGAGTGGTAGCGTGGTGGGGGGAAGCAGAGTAGTATGGAAAGTGAGGTAAATATAGGAATTGGTTGCAAATGGTAGTGAGAAATATGTAATAGATGTTGCAAACTGTGCGAGTTAGTTATAGTGTTGTGTGAGTCGCCTAAGTTGCTTGAGTGGTATTTACATACCTCTACCGGCAAATATAATATCAAGTTTGTTCGGGCGTGAATGAAAACAAATCACTGGGATATATAGATCTCGTCAACAATTTTAAACTGTAACCGAATAAAACTGTATACAGTATGAACCAATTTCTTGGGTTACAAATAAGAAATTTATTTCAAATAATTTTAAGAGTTACCGGCAGCCAAAAAAGAGCATATAAAGGGATTAAAAATCTAAGGAAGTTAGTGATGAGCAAAATTAGTCTTGGTCTTGCAATCTTGTCTTGGTCTTGCATTTTTTGCAAGACCAAGACCAAGACTATAAGTATGGCTGCAAGACCAATACCAAGACTCAAGTGAGGAAGACCAAGACAAAAGCAAGAAAAAAGCAAGACTCTTGCAAAACTATTTAAATAGTTTGAAAGTATAATTAGTACCGTAAATAGAGAAAATTCTTATTTTAGAAGGAAAAAATTCGCTAATAAAAAAATGCAAGAAAGTGCAAGATTTTTTAGCAATACCAAGACCAAGACCAAGACTAAAGGTCCAAGATCACTAAAGGAAGTTATGGATAATATTACTTCATTTAATTAAAATTATATCTTATTTGTTACAAGAAGTCAAAATTTTTATTTTTGTGTAACATCGTTGTATTTTGTATATACCAAAATATTTGCAAATAACATCGTCGAATATAGATATTTATTTTTGATATAAATTAACAATTGCCCACACTGTGCGGAAATAGCAGTGGGAAATTATTTCGCACGGCTTAATATAATAAAAAAGTTGGCTATGTCTGATTTAATATATAATGTCATATGTAATTCTAAAAATATACATATGTATGTTGATTATTTATTATTGTTTCCATACTTTCAAAGTATGCTTTGGCAAAAATTTGAACATCTTACCACTGACATTATAAATTAAAAAAGTTTTTACTACTTACCTATTTAAATTTTATTTTATGTTAAATTTTACGAAAAAAAAATATGCTCGTAGAAAAAGTATAGTGTAAAATACGTGGGAAAAGCTTATTTCTCACGAATATGAATTGTTGAACTCGCTCTGCGGGCTCATGAGAAATAAGCCTCAAACTCATATTCATGAGAGTTAAGCCTCTTTTCCCACTTATTGTACAATATACTATTTTATGATATTTAATAAAAAATATACTTAAATGTCCCATGTATTTTATCCCGAAAGCTGTTAACAATTTTAGCTACTCTAGCTCTGACCCTGAGATAATGCCTCTCCAGTAGTGATGACGGATGATTAATCGATAAATTGGTTTAATCGACTAATTTTGTTCAAATTTTGTCATTTTTAGTCGACAATTTTATCCTCGATTAAATGACTAAAATGATTAATTTCCTAATTGACTAAAAGCGCACGTACCAGCCACTAGTAATGTCGAGCCGAGGAGCAGTTAGCCGATTAATCTACAAAAGTTGTTTTTCAAACAGAATTAGTCAAATAGAATAGTCAAATAATTGACTAAATTTTTAGTCGAATTCATGAATAAGGTAATCTATGTAACTCTTTCAAAAATGATGTTTTCTTTTGAATATAATTATTGACTTAATATTTTTTTCTTTTTTTTTTTTAGATAACTAAAGAAAAATATGACAAAAGTGAAAAATCATACAAATAGATAATTTCTTAGTTTTCATTTTTTAAGGTCTTTAGGTACAAAAAAATTATCAAATTAATTGTTTTAGTAATTTAAAAAAAAAGTAGTCAAGAGTAAAATAGTCAACTAAAAATGAATAAATGTAAACAAAATTAGTCGACTAAACTGATTAATTGATTAATCATCCGGAATCACTACAAGCCACTAGTTTAATTATCCGATCTCTTCGCACTATAAAAGAATTCTACTGTACCTCAAGAAAAAGCTATTTTTGTCTTTGTATTTTTAAAAGATCATTTTTCTGTTTACATAACATGATAACATATTAAATATTAGTATCATTCCCTATTCTGTCGATCTCTCTTCTCAAACAGTGTCTTTGTCTTGCCTTCAACATATCTATAATGTCAATATTTACTCAACCACATCATTTCTCGGCCAGCCAATATTATTTTGAACATTCCTTTTTACTCAGAATGATATGATATCAAATGATGATGGTAATAATAATGTTTTGAAATATCAAAAATATTTTGAGAACGCACAAATCATTCGTCGTTAGCAAACAAAAATTGACGTTTGTTATTTATTTTACGTCTAGTTTTGTACAATTGTAAACATTTTTCATCGGTTGGAAACTTTTCAATAAAAGAAAGTTTTGCACACTCCACCTGGCGTGTGTTTTTTTTAGGGTTCCGGAAAAATTCGGATCCCGTATAAAAGCACGCAGAATGTTGCGGACATACAATGGGAGAATGTCCAGTAGCGTATACTAAAATAATATTATATTTATAAATCGCCTTCAAAAATAATAGAGAATTTAGTCAAGTTACAGAAAAAAATAATTAATTCTGGACAAAATCGGACATAAGATAACCAACCCTAAATTGTTAATTTCGATACATGCTGTGCTTTGTACAACACACCTCACAATTGTGTTTAAAGTAAATTGTGTTGACCTGACCTAAACATGGACTTTTTTTGAAAATTATTTGTCGGAAAGACTTTAGAACAAAATAAATGTAAATCATGAACCCATAAATTATTATATGTGTATATTTTGAAAAAAGTTTGTCAAATATGTATTTGCGGCATAATCCAATGTGAGCTTTTCAAGAGTTGCGATTTTTATTACGGTTAAACTATTGACTTAATCAAAAAATTTGTCATGTAACAGTGATGGATACAGCTGAAATCGATCGATTACTATAACCGGGAGCTTTACAGTTTCTTTAGTTTTCGAGCTATGATAAAAACTTATACTTTTTTAAATGAAACTATTTATTAGTTTTTTGATTAAAACTGATCTTTTGACTTGTTCTGACTTTTCTAACTTTATTGAATTTTTCTTAAATCTATTAGTTTTGCGGTAAACAAATACGTATCCATATAAGCTAGGTTAAATCAGGATAGTTATATTTTCTTATCTAAGAAACAAATCAACAATTAGTAGATAGCAGAATAGATAGTTTATCTTTTAAAATGTAAATGTTACGTCTCAACTTTTAATAATTCTTTTAAAATTTAAATTAACTACTAATTTATTAATTTGGCATATATTTATTAATTCATTGAAAAGTATTTACATTTCTTACTTTTTTATTTCAATTTTAATTGAGTTTTTCAATAATCAGTCGAATAGGCAGTTTAAATTAGACCTAAAAAAATGGTGGGATCGGAACAATTGAAAACACTTCTGCTATATATTCTTATCATACAAATCATGCATACTGTACTTAAATAGTTCAGTTTGTAACCATCGTAATATTTATGGAGATTAGACAAGGAGACGAAACTCAATGTATTCAAAAAAGTGTCCAAATCAACGATGGCACTCGTGTTCGTCGAATACGAAGGCGGTACAGTACTTATTCTCAAATGGAACACTCTCAAATGGAAACGTGAGCTTCTATATTATCTTTGTTAGCTTTTGAATAGAATCTTCTGGAATCTTTTTCAATGTTCGACTCAGTTATAAAGTGGGTTTTTCGATCGTTTTTAAAATAAACTTAACAATTTTTATTTTGCGTCGCATCATTTATATTGTATATTATATAATTCGCTGACGTCACTATGTAAAATCGAAGTCAGTACTATTAGATATTTACCGTATAAACTAATTTAAACTATAATAAGAGTTTATTTCATACATATGTAATTTCTATGTATTTCCTTATTATTAAATATCATCAACAGACATTGGTGATTCTCAAATGGAAACACTCACTTTCCCAGTCCCGACGTCTTTCCATTTGAGAATAAGTACTGTAGTTATATTCTGTTTTATCCGTTTTATGTTACTGTATTCGCTATATTCACATCAGTATTCGAACATTATTAACGCCGCGAGTGGTAAAAAAAGAAAGCCTTATGTTTACCATTTTCCTGACCAATATTATCAATTCCTCTCATATAAGTTTCGTCTCCTTGTCTAATCTCCATAGTAATATTGTAGATGTCGCCAATATCTATGCATATTGTGATAAGTTTACCAAAACAACTTGCGAAGTGCACAATTTTAGTTTTACCAACATTTTATTTTGTTTTCAAATGATTTTCAATTTAAAAGTTATATAACTACCAATTTCGGTCTTTGTCGTTGTTTTCTAACATTTCCCTAATGCAACCGTTGCATATATTTATATCAGTTTGTTGAAATTTATTCTCGTAACATAAAAAGAATTGAGTTTAAAGTTGTTAGTTTTAGTAACTGCACTATAGCTCGACTGCTGGAGTAGCTCTCAGTAACTCTAACTCAGTAAAGAGCACTCTTTGTCGTCCTTGTTACACATTTATTTATTTTTCGTGTGCAATTACGCTAGTTTACGTTTAGATTGTGACAATTTACTGTAATTTTTAAAAAAGTTGAATCACATTCTATATAGTTCGTTTAGTTTTTTTTTTTTTTACAAAATAAAATAGTGAGTACTGAGCTACAAATTTTATTTTTTGTTTCAAATACTTCAGAGAAGTTTTTTTTACATTTACGTACAAAAAAAGCATCGTTGAAGTCAATAAAACCGATTAATTTTGGACTATGTATTTACGAGTTTTATGTCGGTGTTATACTATGAAAGTTGTCGTATATATTGTCAGTCGGTAAAATGTTTATGTTTTGCTTTTTAACATCAACTTATTCCAAAAAAAAAAAAATTATTTTCATCTAAGCTTGTACAAGGACAGAAAAAAAATATGGGTAGTATAAATCTGGGGGTTTTAGACCCTCCTCACTTTTAAATCCTCACTCCACAATCTTTTATCTACTTATGTTGTTCATATATGTATTTACAATAGTATAGCTGATATGAAGCGATGTCGTTCCACGTATATCGTTTTATTCTCTTCTCCGGTTAGCAAACACAGCATAGCATAGCGGGTGCACTTTATTTGATCTGTTCTGGCACTGATCCAACCAATCTACTAGGTCTGTGTTTCCGTCTTGTACACTGAGTACAGTGTTACATACTTCTATGTTGTTTTAAAAGTATTATTATTATAATACAGGGGATTTTTCTTGTGCACTTCTTGCAGAACGGCGGACATGATCGTGTTGTGTCATTGTCTTTTTTTAAGCTTATGTTTAGCTTTTTTTCGTGTTTTTAATCTTAACTCTACAGGATGGTTAAGTATTAAATTATTTTTTTTTAAAAAAAAAAGCTCAGTGCCAAATGGAGTTTTTTTTTTAGTTCATCTTGTACTCTGATGCAAGTAGTATATTATATTGAATACTAAAGACAAGAAGACGAGGGTGAAATAAAGATCTCTACAGTGAAGTATATAACGTGCGCTGAATTAATGAAATGGGTTTGGAAAAAGTTTTTGTTATCAAATGATATTATTATAGTTTGTAAATTTTAAACATATTTCGCAAGGAAATACATAAATATTTATTTCTTTTTATATCTCTTCTTTTAATAATATCTTTATGATATAACGACATTGTGATTTACCCAAAAAAAACTATTAGGACAGAGAAAGCAATATCTTCAAGCTATTTCGTGGCTTTTATCATTTCATTTAAGAACTTTTTTCCTACTCTTTTAAAAGAATGTAAAATATAAAATTCGAGCCTTTATGATCAGCCGCTTCCAATCATTTTATAATAAAATTGCTATCGACAAAGCGTTAAAAGTTATTAACCTATAAATATCGTAATACATAGTTGTTAATTTATCCGCTGCTATTATCATTAAAATCACATTATAAATGGAATATAAATTATAATAAATACAACACCCCTCCCTGTATGATATCGTAACCTAACCTAACATTATAAACTAGTTTGTAATAATACAAGTATCGTCTAATAGAAACACTTAAAACAAATATATCTTGATTTTCTAAACAATTTACCACGAATAAAAATCACACATTTAACACATTAAATGGTGCTATATCAGAATTTATTGTATGAATTATCATAATTTTCAATCCCCATTCCCTTTCTATCCCCCCCCCCACTTATTCCTCTTTTTTGCACCCATTCAGTTCAATCCATTACATTTACTTATTTTTATTGTATGAAGAAAATATAATAAAACGACTTATAATAATAAAATACTTTTTAGTTGGCTGTCTCTGATATAATTCTTCATTTTTTACCCGAAATAGTGATAAAAAGTTTGAAAACATAAATTTTCATGGTTTTTTTGTTCGTATCATTAAAAATTATGGTTAATTTCATTTCTGTTTTTGAAATATTCTTTTTGTTTTATGAAATTAAATTGTCAAAAATGATTTTTTTATATCTCCATTCGTAAATGTATAATCTCACAAAAAATTCGGTTTTTTTTTATTCATATTTGAGTTTGTTTTTTATTTTAATAAATAAATATTTATTTTTTATTTCACATTTTTTATTTATTTTATCAATCAGTGCGTGATATAAAAAATTATTTTAAAATACAGAGAGAAAAAAATTAAATATAAGTAATATAGAGTGTATATTTTTATTTTATAAATACGGAAAATAGAAAAGTGATAATTCATGAGAAAATAGAAATATATCAGTTTTAGAAGTCCAAAGAATCATTTGACCACACAGTCTATAAAACCTTTTACAGGATATTCCTTCCTCTGCCTTCCCATGTAGCTTGGCTTAAAATTATTTAATTGAAGTCCAATGTTGGAAAATATCTGTACGTAATTTCGTACCCAGGCTTGTAAGGAAGCTTGGTTCGGGACTGGGTTACTTTTTCACTTATATGTACAATGCAATTTTTTATTCTTGTTACATACATAATATACTATTATATACTATTACATGCTAATAAGTTTTGCCATTCGAAGCTTGGCCCATTATTAAAACAAATCAATGTTTCGTTACCTAATATAAATGAGAGGTGTTCTACAAGGACCGATGCTGAGGCCTTTGCTTTTTCGTTTATATCAGGTCAGTCCATAAGTCCGTGCATATTAGTAGCATGCATGGAATTCACTATGACTCATTTACTAAACCAATACAATTTTGAACTTGTCGAAACTTGTCATCGTTTGACTAACATATTATTCAGTTCATCACCAACTTTCGTAAATATCGAACGCATTTTAGTACCCATAGAAGATGGATATAGATAATCAATATAAACGTGCTGTGCTACATTTTTTATTTTCGTGTAGTGCCAGGTCTGTAGCGATAAAAATTAATAGTATACATGGTGAACACACTATTAGTGTAAGGACTGCCCAGAAATGGTTTAAAAAATTTAAAGTTGTAGAAAGCAGCATTGATGATGAACCCCGTTCAGAATGTCCTGTTAATTTTGATGATGACATTCTTCGAAATCTTGTGGAGTCAGAGCCACAATTAGCAGTGGATCAGATCGCAGAAAGGATGAATTGTGTTTAATTGTGTTTTTGTATTATATATAAATAAAAATTTTCCGAAAAGATGTAACCCAATGTAATGTTCCATGTAACCCAATGTTTAGATTTCCGCTATTGAATCAAGTTAGTACCTGTCGTCAAGCTGGGTATTTCTTGCAAACTTCTATAGCTTCTATAACTTCAAATCTGTAATGAAACGCTTTGGCTGTAATGAAATTTTTAATGATTGTAAAGTGAAACAAGCGCTAGTGGTTATTTGTGCTACTCATAAATAGTTATTAACAATTTTTTTGTATAATTTGTTGGAAAATCAAGAAAGGAATATTGAGTAACTATCAAAGTTACCCAATCGCATGGAATTTCACCCTATTAAATTGTTTCTTGAAAGTATTTTCACTATCTCGCCTCCAAACTCCGTATTCATTTCTTCAGTATACCCCACTTTCGACTTACCCTAAACACTTCGAATGCCACTTCAGTTTATTACATAATTTAAATTGTAAAAGAATTAAAATATCTATAGAAGGAACATTGCACACACACATACTGTGGCAAACAAAACAAACAAAGACGTTGAAAAAGGAAAAATGCGAATTATTCCTTCCGAAAATAAACGAAAGTAAACATATGGTATAAAAATCCACCTTCAATATTATTGAATCTGAAATTGAAAAATAGTAATATCAGTTGAAAGTGGTAGGTTGGGAGACACGAAGGAAACAAACGAGGCTCATGAAGGGATTGGGATAGAAAAATAAATAATGATAAAGATGAGAGACTGTATGTAGGCTGGGGGCTGTTAGTAGAAGATGAGATGGAATTAAAATGAGACGTTTAACACCACTTGGTCGGTAACACCAGTGGCAGCACTGATTTTCAATATCGTATGCGTTTTTTTTCTACCGCTATACTACTACCGACCAAGCAACGTGGCGAGGCGAGGGGGATGGGCGATGTGAGAAGGGAACCATACGGTTTATATTATTCATTGCGATCGAAAGAGTGTGATCGAAGGACGAATAAAATCGTCGTACGCCTCGACACTGATGTGCTGCGGGTGTTGTCAAATAGGCGGGGTGGGTATCCCGAACATGCCTTGGGGATGGGTAAAAAAAGAAGGATCATGGGGTCTGACACTTTTAAAACCGACAGAGCGACGAATACACTCATTTTATATATACACATTTTTTTTATTCTGTTTCCCGCTTCTTTTATATTATCATTCCTCCCTGGGTGTGCTACGTACGTATACGGGGAAAATGTATATACATAGAGAAAATCGTGGTTGAACGGTTATATATATTCGGTACATAAAAAAAAGGAAAAACGTATAAAATGGAAACGGGCATTCCGGTCTTGTACGAAATTAAATTTTATTTCAACCATCCACCCGTTTTTATTCAGGCAAGAACAAAAAAAAAAAATGGGTCAGAATTATAGGGCCACTCAATGTGTAAATACGCAATATGTTTCTAAATTCCTTCGCGTAAGTTCAACGAACAAATCCAACAACCAAAGTTCCTATTAAGTAATGATATTCTTAAGTGTTACTATTTAATATAAACGTGATCGAGAGTACCACAACTCTATGTGCGCAGACAGGAGTTAAGGCAAAATTAAGTTCAACTTAGCTAACAATAGGACAGATTTTAAACTTGGATCAATAAAAACAGGTTTGAAACTGCCTAATTATGAATTGTTTGAGATTTACAATTCTTTGTTGAAAATCAGTCAGAATTTTAGAATATAAATCATATCTATACCTGTAAAACTGCACAATATAAAACTAGGTGTATACATAATTACATACAACTTTTAATTGATCAACGGTTGTATATCAAAAATTTATGGAATCTTATGGAGTTGCGCATACTATCAACATAACCTACTAGTTCTAGCGCATACATTCGACTAAACAATCGATCTGTAGCCGTGGTAACCGTTCAGTCTTATTTATGTTTAGTTGAACCAAACAGGATTAAGCACGAGTAAGAATAAGTATACACATGAACATTTTATACAATTTATACGAAAATAAGTGTAGAAATATAAAATTTGTTAATATAAAGCTCATTAATTCAAATTTCTTTTGTGTTTTCAAAAATGTTGTACTACATTAACGTACTTAAAAGATAATTTAATGACAAATTAGCTACAAAATAGTGAAATAGTAAATGTGGACCCTTAGTAAATTATCGTTGGCAGATTTAATTATCGACATGAAACTGTTATTTTTGGTGTCAGAATTTGCAGAAGTATGCAGAATATTTCCTTATATCTATCCGGAATCAAAGAACATAATATTTAATTTGTCTAATTATAAAAATCGAAACAATAAATATATTAATCAAAAAAAACATTATTCAATCCCCATAACCTATTATATTTGTGTAGAATGTGGATCCATGATATTCCCAACACCATCTACTAGCGCCATCTATAATCATAATTCACAATGATTATCTCATACAATAATATTTTAATTTCTGTTTAATACCGAATTGAATATCCTATTAATATTACACCTCATCCACACAGATCCAATCCATCGTCATTCCCATCTTTCCCACCCCTTACTCACCCTCGCACCCTTATTCACTCACCCACACCCCTACTCCACATTCCATACACATCTCGCACATACAAAAGATATGTACACGGCTGTAATATTTTCCCGGTTTGTATCTAATCCATTTAGTGTATCCTCACACCCTGGCAGCCCCAAATAAAATATTTTCCAACGTTCTCTACTACTCTGTTCTAAAACGTGTTATATACAATACACATACATATAGAGGGTATCTGCGATCCCTCTGCCCACATAAATACATTCCTCCATCTCTGTCTCCATTTCCCGGAACTCCAGCCCCGGGGGCGCTCACCGTCATTCGCTCTCTTAATGCGCTACTCGCACTCATAGCATTTTATTTTCTATCCATTGCCGACGCTTACAAACGGCAGGCAGTGGGTCGTAGTATGTACGGACGCGCTACGTACACGGCAAGTAAATAAATAGGAACGATCGAAATCCTCAACCAATTATTCTATCGGGATATATCCATTCAATCTGTCTGTCGGTCTGAACGACCGTCTATTCGTATGCTCTCGTAGTCGTTCATTGCTTTTTTTTTGTTCGTAAATTAATCAACATACTGTGTATAGGGTGGCCCTAGGTGCTTTTGCCTGGCAAATTATTCGTACTGAAGGAAATTGGGTCGAAGTCGAGTGATTCTTTCTGAAATTATTAGGAATAATTATCCCACGCATTACCGTCCCAAGATTCCTTGCAGAACTCACAAATTTAAAGAAGTAATTGGGCCTTTTCTGCTGGAGTTTACAAGATCAAACTTACTCTTTTGAACTGTCCAAGATTTAGATCAAATTTTTTTTCTGGAAGAAGTTAGGTAAACGATCTTAAAAGCTGAGTGATTTTTACTGAAACTATTAGGAGTAATTATACTACACAAGATAGTTCCAAACTTCCGTGCAGAATTCACAAATTTAAAGAAGAAATTCAGAAATTCTCCTCAGAAGAATTACTTTGAAAACCCATTTGATGTTAAATCTCGTGCTCCAAAAGAGAAAAAATTACTCCTTTATTTGATGAGGTTTGCAAAATTTTCCAAGACTTAAGTCAGAAAAATCTAGTCCATTCTAACATTGGCCAATAAAATTTAACATCTTTTCCAAAACAACTTTTTGCCATTTCCCTTTTTATTAAGTTTTGTGGAATAACCGGCAAAGTAGACACTTTTGCTAAATATGTTTTTGCCAAATTTATCTTCTCTAAAATCTTAACCATTTTCACATTCTTTACAAAATCACTGTTTAGCATTTTATCTAATTCAAGTTTTAGAGTCACATCGCAATCCCTCTACCAAACGTCTCAAAATCTCAAACCGAATCACTCTATATAAATTATATGTACACAAAGCTAGAGCACAGTGGCGGCGGATGAATTCGTTGGTTGAATAGGCACCCAGGCAAGCAGGTTGGGAAGCGAAGCGAAGCTTATAAATGTATTATAAAATAGAGACTATTGATTAAAAATAAAAATAAAAAAAAAGAGCAGCATGCAAACAAAACATGATCCCTGCGTTAAATTTAAACAGTTCATGAATTAGTTGTATGTAACATACATAGATAGTGCTAGTGGCGTTCAACGGAGCCCATACACACATGAGAGCCATCCATACTCCGACCAGATCGACAGACGAACGGATCCAGTTTGGACGAATAATTTTGTATGAGATGGTACTTGAGTTTTTTTCGAGTTAGTGTTCCATTTACTATTATCAGTTTTCTATCTTTTATAATATATGTATACCTAGTTAGCATATACTGTAGGACACCGAAGGAAGTAAAGCGGGTAAGTGGAGCGGGAAATTTAAACACGAACGACGCTGGCTAATGTTTATTTATGAATTGCAGTTTTATTGACTGTAAAAATATATCCATTTTTAAACGATTCCCGAACATTCGTATTTTATTATACATATAATAGAATTACGAATATATGCATTGCATCTCGTATCAATATATGAGAAGATCTCACTCTGTAATCTATGTGGATTATATCAAAATGTATTATTGAACCGGTTAAATAAAAGAAAAAAGAATCCATTCAAACAGTTCGTACATTTTGTGCTAATTGATAGCTAAATAGACGTAATAAATAATAGGATATGTATACTGCACAACTTTATGCTTCAAAATAATTTCTGTATTAACTGTGTTGATCTCTACTATTTCTTACCTTCATAAACTTAACCAGAATTGAATTAAAATATGTTTTCTATACAGTCATGGTACAAACTTCAAAAGAGTCCAGTAGCTTGACTAGTTATATACATATTTGTACCTTTACTTCAGTTTGTTAGAACGCAAGTTATTGTTCTAAGATTACTTACATTAAATATAATAAAAAATATTTGCCAATTTAATACTAACCTAAATGATTTTATATTATATTAGGATACATTACTCTAAAAACGAAACTCCTTCATCTTGAAATGCCACAAAAGTTTAATTTCTTGAACTGGTTTTGATAAAGTATAGCTAATTAGACCGCTTTCTACTGAGAGATAAACTGATGAAAAAGTCGATAACTATTTTCACTATTTTCAAACCAGATTTAAAGCCTCTTAAAGTCAGTATTTGACTTCTATTTCCCCATTTTCGTAATTCATAGAGTACTGCGAGATTTAAGAATCTTGCAAGCATCTAAAGTTCATTCAATTTTTTATACTCCTTTTCAAAATAACGTAGAAATTATTCAAATAGAATTTTAATTGATTTTCTAATTCCAATTAGTTGAATATTAATACTCGAAAAAGCCAAACGATTATCATACGTTTTATTGTAATATAATTGCCATCGATAAATCATTCGAATCATTTTTAAAAAGAGCAGCCAGCAACAACAAAAAAGTGATCGATCTAGTTAAAATTACTAGTCAAGTTTAAACAATAATACGTCCGTTTGTCCATCGTTCTTGTCTATGTCATCCCCCCACTCTCAGTTACTCCCACCAATTCCAGCAGTACCTAGTAAATATAATACCATTTCACACAAACATATACAGACATAAAACACATCTACTAATATATTGTAGATTTAAATCACGTCAGTTCTCAGTCTGTAATCAATTTACACGCCGCGAAATACAAAAAAAAAAACTACCCTTGTGCTGTTATACGGACGTATATGTGAAATGAGAAGAGTATAATATTGCGATTGGGGTGACTCGCCCCTAATCTATTGTTAAACTGAAGCCAAAGCGATGCGCGCATACAGATAGCATCAATTCAGTTCACCAGTCTTCACACAGAGGTGTTTCAAAATTCCTTCACTCTTCAGAAAGTTCTTAAATCTCTGCTCAAAAATTCTGAAACATGTTCTAAGAAAAACATGTAGATATCACATTAGGAAAATGTATGAAAATCTTCAAAAAGTCTAGGAAATAAATTTCTTTCACATGTAACAACAATTTGAAATCACCCGTATTATGTATATATTTATTTTATTATATTTGTCGGGGTGTTACCATTACTCGGTGTTTATCACACTCATCCCCGCAACATTCACATCCCACATCACCATTCATATTATTACCGTACATAATGTGTGATGTACACAAACACTCATCTACTATGTAGAGAACCGGTTAGGGGATCAATCAAATCATCATAAAATCTCGTACACAAAAAAACAACAAAATAAATAAACTATTGTACTTTTAGTGTTGGAAACACGTGTCCGCTTACTCTACTTATGCATTGTGTTGTTGGGATTAAATGGATAAGCTATTTATTTCAATTTTCTTCTCATAATATAATAAATATCAAAAAATAATTAATCATTGAAACTCTAACTTTGTATTGTATTGAGAGTAATTGAGGGAAAGTACTGGTACAGTTTAATCATTTAGGTATTTCTTTATATAAAAATGTAACTACCAAATCTGTTTTAAACCATAAAAACAAATACTACGGAATTTTCAAAGAAGACTGGCAGAAGGTATTTCATATTTTTTCTTTACATTTATAACGGGTTAGTTAGCGAAGTCAATAAACGTATACAAATAACTTATCTTTCGAGCAGTGAAATACAGTAAATTTTAAAAACAAACTCACTTAAAACGCATTATAGAATACAGTTCTAAAAATTAGTGATCTTTTACTTGTTTCTTTCGTAATTAGTCCAAAAATTTATGGCCACTTTTAACTTCATTAAGCGCGTAGAGTAGTTCATTTAATATTTAATAGTCTACTCAATTTTATAATATGTCTTGATGTCTGTCTGTCAGTTACCTCTTTTACAAATTTCCACTGAATGAAAATTTAATGGACGATCATAAAAATAATAATAATAACTTTGAATGAAGACGAGTTTTAACATTTGTACTGAAGCGACGGAAAAATATCATAAATGCCATATACTAGTAATATTATAACAAAACATTAAATTTTAATGTCAAATATTAAAGTTGTAGTAACATTATATAAGTATAAAATAAAGCGACTTAACGACCTACAGTGTTCCCGCCAGAACAGGGTAGAAATGATAGAAAAAGAGCGAAAAAATATCAAGGAGTTATTTTATTGCAAACAAAATGATTATTGCTATCTTTTTTTATAGGTTATTTATCTGTTTTCTTGAAACTTTTAAACATAACAATTAAAGATAGTTTTTATGGCGTAGTTTAAAAATTCTAGACGACTGATTTTATTAGAGTGAATCTCAGGTTGGATTCGTGTGATATTAAAACCCAGAAAAGGTTAAACATATTCAACAAAAAAACCAGTAGAAGAAACTCCCACTTTTTGTCGGTTAAAAAAAAATAATGATAAAATTAATATCAACAATAAATGCACAATTAAGTCAAACAGTATAAATTTTCCCCCTAAAGAAACGTTCAGTTACCATGCATTAGCTCCCTCCCTCCTATTTCTTCCCACATTCATTTTACTCGTTCCCGTTTACCCCACGTATATTAATGACAAAGGTAAATATATTTAGTAATAAAATTGAAATATTAGATAAGGAAACGTATAGTGTGAAAGTGAGATGGATATAAATGTGAATAAATAGATGGTTTTATATCTAAATCTTCATTCTGTTCTGTACTATGTGACATACACCAAGTGACACACGGGTTATGTATTAAATCGTATTGTATTTCATCGTATACATGTATATTCCGTTATCTTATATAGAGGTGATTATTTGTTTTGTCACCAATGTGCGGAACTAGTGAAGGCAATTTTCAAGTTATCATTTTCGATTCTTCTTTGATGTGTTTGTTACCTTCCGATGGTGTCTTCCAAGGTCTTTCCAGACAAGCAGATTCTAATCTAAAGTCACTCAAATTCCTATAAAATGTTTAGAATAAACTCTTTTTTAAATCTAAACTTCGTCACAACCAGTCTCTTGTAACTGTTCCTTCTATTATTTAATTTTCTTAATTCTCAAAATTAGTCTCAGTCTCACTATTTCTCAAAAAAAACTCTTCATCTTTTCTATAATTTATACAGCTTATTGTAAGTAAAAATGTTAAATAATAATCTTTACATCAAGCAAAAAGGCTAATTTTTTTTCAGTTTCCTAACATTTTTCCTTCATCTGGATTTAACTTGCGGGTTGCGACACTCTGTAGTTAAAAAAGTAAAATCTTTCAAACGAGAACTTAAAGAAATTAATTCTTTCAATAACGTCAAAAATTATTTCATTTCAAAAAAATTATTTTATCAGTAACTACTATGAAATTGTTTACTTACTGTACAAAATACTATTTAGGTAAGCTATGTTTTACCCACAGCTATTCGAAATTTTGTACTTACACGACTGTCTATAAAGAACCACAGCTTGAGACACTTTTATTAACCTTTATATTGTATATTGAAATCTATACAAAATTTTTACCTAACAACTAAAGTTTGGCATTTATTTTTAATACTTATATTTATTGTAAATTTCATATTAGTCGTAGATGAAGTATAGTACGTAACTCGGTTGTAAGGCATATTACACACTCACACAATTACGTCCTAACCGCTGCGTAGCTCTTCGTAACTTTTTCGCTCATGTGTAATATAGAACTTACAACCTCAATTACGTAATATACTATTGTATTTTGACAGTGATGAAAAAGTTTTTTTTTTTTCGAATCAAAAATTTCTTTCTCAGTGCATTTATTTGGTGCTAATAAAAGACCTCGTCGTCAAATTGCAAATAAGTTTACAATTCTAGAAATTCTTATAATTTTCTATAATTATATTTTTAACAGTAGCAGCAATCATTGTGGGTACCGTATTTGCGGGTTACTTGAGCCCAGATTTGCAAATCATCTGACAATTTCAAAAATTGAGCGTAACTGTTATACTTATTTGGGATAGGAAATTCAGTATATTAATCTATATATGACTACGGTTAGTTTATTATATAATATGGATCTTTTTCTTATGGCTCATAAATTTTATAGCATTTTGGGCTCAAGTTAACCTCAAGATCGGGTTACTTGAGCCCAAACCTAAATTTCCAGGTGATTTTCATTTGAAAACAGTTTGAGACCATGTAGGATGTTGGTTACTAATTAAAACATTGTACAAACCTATAAGGAACTTTACTTATTCAATACTCTTATCGCAGCATCCTGCATAACGTAGCGAATTTCCGTTTACAAAAATTAGTTTTTCTCAGAAACTAGTTGACATAGAATAACAGTTTAAAGACCTTTTTTATGTGACTTTTTCTCCTCGTTCCAACATTGTAAAAATTTTTGAATAAGGAGAAATTTTGGAAAAAAGTTAATTTTTTTCATGAAAATTTCCAAAAAGAACATGTTTTGGGCATCGGACGTGCCTGGTTAGCGAACTTGTCCAACGGTTTAGGACTTTTAGGAATTTCTGCTATAGTCTTGCACCATTTTATACCAAAGTTATAATGGGCTCAAGTTACCCTAATTTTAAGGTTATTTTACTGATTTATCAAAACCTTAATTTAAAAAATTAACGGAATGGTTGGCAGATGAACATATCTGAATTTAGTTTAGTAATGAACAAGGTAATAAAATTATATACTTACCTTCCTTTGTAGACTACCACAATTACTTTTACAGTCAAACGTTAGCAACGTAACAAAACATCAATTTCAAACAGAGAGTAAACAACACGTGCCTCAATTTTCAGAACTACCTAAACTTAATCACCATAATTCTACTGCTGTTACCTACTAGCTAATCATCTAACTTACTTCTACTACTGACTAATATAAGCACAAAACAGAAAATAATACTTTTTCCGTTCTGGGCTCAAGTTACACCACAGGGCTCAAGTAATCCGCAATTACGGTACATCAAAAATCTACAAGAAGAACATTAACAACAAATATCAACAAATGCCATACCATAATGTTAAAATTCAAAAAATCATCCATGTGAAAACTCTTAATTTTTCAAGTTTCCAAATGAAAACACAAAATAAAATGCATACTGTATTTTCCATATAAATATCTATCTCCAAGTTAGACGAGGTATTTATTGTCAGTCAGCTATATATGTATGTATGTAGCTAGATAAATAGGGATGAGAAATGAGGGATGTGTATGTGTATAGGGATGAAAATGCTTGTCAAGTAAATGGGGGATGAAGATAACGACTATAAAGTGAATAGTAGCTGTGTATATGGAAGAGGAAGAAGGGTGTAAACATGAATGCCGTTCCACAAACCATTACAAGAGACGTCGTATTACTTGCTTACTATGTTGCTATATATACTTTTGTATTAGGGTAAGGGGGGTATATGTAGCATGTACAATCCCAAGATTTCTAACATGTGTTCTATGTTACATTATACATTAATCAAAATATAAGAGTATCATCACTTTTAACACAGAAGTTTCAAAAATGTTTTTATTATCCAGGCTATTCATCCTCATAAGTGATGAGAACTATTATTTGTTGATGCTTTTTTGTTCCCATTATGGTTACAAATAGTAATTTAAATTTATATTAGTGTTTTCTTACCTTTTTGTAGTTGAAGCTTATACCTTTTGGATTAACTGCTGATCCATTTTAATGACTTTTAAAATATTTTGGCTTTCCATCAAAATTTACTAGTAGGCTTCCATGCTATCGTGGATTCGAATATCCTTGGAAGTTCGTACAAGATTTCTATTGTAATTTGATTTGAATCAAAAATTTCGTGAATTTCTGATTCACCTATACAATTTCGCATGTATATTTAAAGATATTAAAGTGCAATAGCAAATAGACGCTGTGTAAATAGTAAAGGATAAACAACATTGTATACACAATGAAGAGAAATAAGTGAGTCTCTACTAACGATGACGTTTAGACCTCATCCTTTTTTCCAAAGAACAACACAACATTGAATGGTTGAGTCAGTCTATTGTGAATCCGTTGTTGTAATGTAATTCCCAGCACATATCACAATCCACACACATACACACATCGCACCCCTCCTCCCACTCCATCACACCCAACTCACAGTCAACCAACCACATCTATAACAACAGTGAATATCTCTCTCACCCATTCCAGTCTAGTGAATATCACTTCTTCCATATCGTCTTTTAACCGTACAGCTACCCAACCAAACGTTGATATGTATGTACATACATATATAGAAGCGTCGGATCCGTCGTCGTTCACCATCCGACGTCCGCCGCCAACCGTCTAGCGTCGTACTATTGTCTCTCTCTTCTCGGTATTCTCGGTCGGTTCCACTCATACCCTGTCGGTTCGTTGTGCGGTTAAACTTACGTACTACCAGTAAGTTACAACACGTAGCTATATTACGTAACAGCCACAACCACAAAGGGAAAACTTCACGTTCGAGTATGTGAAGGCAACCACATAAATACAGGATGGATTACAAGTCGTATGAAACAATTTTGTTTATTTGGAATAAAATAAATTCAAATTCCATGAATCTGATTCGTTTTTCGTTCTTTCAGAAGAACGATCTACCTTATCTTATGCTCGGATTTCCTCCTCTTGACTAGTCGTGGATCTTGTAGCAGATCCTTTGACCTTCTTCTTCAGAAAAACAATGTATAAGATGCTTATAAACTACTAGAACCTTCATTAATTCAGTTATGCTTGCCCAAAACTAATACTAAAGTTTAAATCTATCAACCTAGCAAGTTATTACCAAGCGTGCTATGGACTGATCCTTGGACTGGTAAGACAGAGTTCAAGTCTAGGGATAATCGATATTAGAAAAACATCGATGTTGACATCGATGTTACATCGATTCAAGAGTATCGATATACGATATGTATCGAAAGAAAGACATCGATGTTCGAAAACATCGATGTTTATGTAGCAAAATAAACAACCATTATAATCTATTATTTTATTTATTAAAAATTAACATTGCCAGTATTTATTTACTTTGCAAAAAAAGTCACTTTGTTAGAAGTTTCCCTTTTAATCTGTTCCTTTGTTGCTACAAATACTGCCCAGCTTTTGAAAAAAGTCTCTCTGAAGCTGTTGAAGTTGCTTTGAAACACAAATATTTAATGGCAATTTTTTTCAAGTTTGGATAAGTGGAGCCTAAAACTTGCCATAAAAGTAATGGATCTTGTTTTAAAACAGCTGCAGGACTTTTTAACTACTGGATAGCTTAGAGTAATATCGATGTTTCGATATTATTCTCGTAATATCGATGTGTCGATGTTATCGATGACATAACATCGATGTTTTTACATCGATGTTTTCCCCCTAAACATCGATGTTTTTCTACCATCGATGAATATCGACAATCCCTATTCAAGTCCCGTAACCAGCTATGCTTTCGAAGGTTTTCCTATAGTTTCTTCCAGAACTCTCATTATTTTTGATAGAGTAAATCAAAACTAACTATTTCCGTGCAATTTATTCCTTCATAAGTAAGCAATTTCAGAATTACTTTTGCTACTTACGTTTAGACTTGAACGTTCGTATCAATTCTTGTGGAAAATAGGTTTCTACTTAAAATTTTTCAAAATTAATACGTCCATCCTGTAGTATATGAACACAATACAAATATATCTTTCCTTGTTAGTTGTTTGGTTACTTATAAATATATACATTGTCTCACGTCTCATCCCACTGATCCTTCTCATATTTGTGTACATATTATACACGTTGAGTTATTATTAATAATATAGAAATATAATTAATGACCTAAATAATAATTAATTTGTAACTGGGAAAAGTGTATTTAAAATTAAATTAGGGAAATGTAACAAAAATAAAATTTATTCCCAATAGATTTGTTATTTTGGAAAAAAAATTAACATGAGAATATAAATATCGATTTACGGCAATCTATAAAAAAGGACTTACATGTATAGAAAGACTCTAGACTTGACAATGTGACGAAGGGCGTTCTTCAAGGAGAAGGTCTAAGTTCATTGCTGTTCCTTTTATTTCTCTTTCTAACACGTTTAATGTGGCTATATACGGGTTCGTGTATGGTCGCCACATACACAAAATCCACGTTGGATACATTGTGATGTAATTGTGAGTCGGTTCCTGTAGAAATACGTTACATAGATACCGGTCCACTGTACTTTACATAGCTCTAGTATGAACAGCAATATAATGTAATGAGTAATGCTATGGAGATCTATGGACACTGGATTAAACTTTTACAATTAATAATACTTGCAATAACACTCAAAGTGTGGCATTGACGCATTCAACAATTAGTATTGAAGTGTTACGGAACACTTCTGTATAAAGAAAAATTGTTTTTGAATATGTAAAGGCTGATAATGCTAGCATGCGCAAACAGTCTAATATTTGTTAGATCGAGGATGCAAGTCTTGGTGCCCATATCAACCTCATTGCACTGGGCTTAGGTAGAGAGCTTAAAATATTTCATTCGGAGCCCGTAAGGAACAATGTCACTGACTCATTAAAAAAGAAAATTAGACAAGCCAAGAAAATTTACCCATTCGATAGACTCCATCAGGCCCGACGAGAGGATGGGGTAGCCAGGGTTCCAGCCCCGGGGCGCGGGTTGGTAGAGCGGGCCCGTAGTTATCGGTAAAGAACCCGAGAAAAAATCAAAAGAGCTTTTTTTTGAGGATAAAATTTAAAAAAATTTGATTTATTCCTGGGGCCCGCCATTTCTCTACACGACCCTAGACTCCATACTTGACAGAGTTTTTCTGAGAACTTACAATCGTGTCAATAGTCTGAAGGTATGAACATAGAGAAAGTATTCAGGAAAAATCTTGGAGATAATCTCTCCTTTCTATTTTGCTATTAAAATCTCCATTCGTAAGCAAACTTTTCCCTTTTGCTTACTTTCAATAAACTTCATACTGGTGTGATATGATGTATAAGGTTGTAATTGGCCATTTTGATTCACAAATATCCCTGGGAATTTCATTATTCTATGATATGTTCCAAGCGTGTTGCATCGTTTTACAGCATTCAGATGGGATTACGACTTTCATGTCTCTAAAATAAACCCTTCGTTCCATCTTAACACGGAAGATTTCCATCCGTAAACAAAACTTTCCCTGTTCCGTATAAATAAACTTTATTCCCATCCGTCATTTCTGACAAACCCTTCTCCACAGAAAATTACCTAATTCTGTGCATTATTTATACTTTTCCGCTTTATTTAATTTCACCATACCTGTCTAGATGTTGAAGAAAATTTCAATGATTTTAGTAGTGTAATTTTCTGTATCTGTTTACCTCTCTCACTTGCACTTGAGAAAAGCTTTTACTCAAACCCAACATTTACGCCAACATATATAAGGTATATTGACCACTTTTGTGTTAGTTGATATATGAATGTGTAGAATGTGTAAGAGAATGGAATTGACAGAGAAAACCACATCAAATTTAACCACTAGTGTGTTAGGGTAACCAAAATCACTCATACTCATCCCCAACGACCGCCACTGTACCTACTCCACACTGCCACTGTTGTTGGCTGGCTATACATTCCATTTCGTCGTGTCTTGTTTGTTCCTTTAAATATAATATTGACCTATCTGTCCTATGTTTGGTGAATATGGCCGTGTGCAGATATATGTGTGAGCGTTGTGAGAGCACAACGGCTGTGTGTAGGGTCATTATGTGTTCAAATTATTTAGCACACGACATGATGACGAAGGGTTACCCACGATATACTCATTTACTACAATCTACACGGTCCCCACTTTTATACTGTATGTGCTTGCTATTCATTGAAATATACATTAAAACACTTTTGCAATTTGTGATGGGTACTCAAATCGAGGGTGTAAAATCTTCGAAGCAATTTTACAATATCGTCAAACTTTCCTCAAATCTTGAATGTTTGTGACATTCCAACTGTCCCAAGATAACTAATCACCCTTGAAAAGGATGTCAGAACGTTACTACGTAAGGAATACGCAAACATTAAGTTTTTAGTCCTCCAGTCCCGGGAGTTCCTTTCTTCAGAAACTCTGTCTAGACTTTTGAGCACAGGCAGGACTAGATATTCTATTTGTTATGGCTAACTAGTAGCCATACGACTGGACGTACTAAATTGCCTACTGGTATTGGTTGGCCTGGATTCAGTCCTCACCGTTGATTATGTTCATAAAGATTTTTCTACACTTTTCCTTCACAATTCCAGATGAATACTGATGTCATTCTCAAGACCAGTTCTATCATTAAGTGACGCTGAATAACCGCCTATAGGCGCCAGAATAATGGAGGTGATTGTCTATCAAAAGCAGTTGAAATTACACTTGGAAGACTTTGTGAAAATCCAAACTGGCTTTTCAACAAGCTGATGAATTAAAACTCGTAATCGAATAATTTTACTTTTACTGGCAAATAACACAAATAAAAATTCCCATATTTTCTGAAGTACAGTTTGTTTTCTTTATTTTTGAATATTAACAAAGAGCGCATAAATTTTTACTTCAGAAGAACACCAGCTCCCATACGCCGACCCTGATTTTCTTATAACAATAAGCTACAAACTCTCGAAATTCAAGCTGCCACTACTTCTTTAACCCTCCATGTTTAAATAACCTGATAATGTTTAGAGACCTCCAAGGTCTTAGTAAAAAAGCGCTGATATTATCGGTTAGTGATGAGTAAAATTAGTCTTGGTCTTGCATTTTTTGCAAGACCAAGACCAAGACTATGTATACCGAGAGCAACACCAAGACTATAAGTATGGCTGCAAGACCAATACCAAGACTCAAGTGAGCAAGACCAAGACAAAAGCAAGAAAAAAGCAAGACTCTTGCTGAACTATTTAAATAGTTTGAAAGTATAATTAATACCGTAAAGAGAGAAAATTCTGATTTTAGAAAGAAAAAATTCGGTAATAAAAAAATGCAAGAAAGCGCAAGATTTTTTAGCAAGACCAACACCAAGACTGCATTTTGCAAGACCAAAACCAAGACCAAGGCTCAAACTGCTCTAGCAAGACCAAGACCAAGATTCTTAATGCAAGAACAAGACCAAGACCAAGACTGCCAAGTTTTGATCTTGGTCTTGCATTTGCTCATCACTATTATCGGTCATTGCCAAGACTTCGCATCATTCGAGTATTAGTAGGAAAACAGGTATATAACGCCAACAAATTACTCCCTATTAGGGTATAATATAGCATTATTTCATTTCGATTATCAGAATTGTTAAGTTACCAAAAATTTATTTTCTTCTCACTTTCAATCTTGACCAAATCTAGGTTCGATCGGAGCTTACTGGTAATAAGTGCCCGTGTTGCAAAAATCGAGAAATTTACTTAGTTCAACGGAAAATCGTTCTGTCACTCTAAACCCATCATTTTACCTAACCAAAACCGACGATATCGTACGTACAGATTTATACGGAAGATATGGTCGGTCACGCGTTTCCCTTCGTCGTTCCACTTTACTACTTCTTGTATATTAATAAAATATTGTGTTGGGTTCATTAGTTTTATACATGGGGTGAATTTGTAATTTCTATGGCCGTATAATTCCTGCCCCCTCCATCGCCCTCCTCCACCAACTCTCTTCCTGTGCTCTCCTGTGTTCTTGTCATTCTTGTGTGTTCGCGTTCTCATCATCAACGCCAACCGTCACCGGAGGAGTTAGAGTTGGACGGTTAAAGTTTATCCCTCTAATGTTTGTGAATACTTGTCTACTTTGTCTATATTGTATGCCCCCGTAATATTCAAACAAACTTATTATATTCTACAATTGTGTTCACCCCCGACCCTTAAGTAAAGTGACATTTTTATACTAATTAATATTAGTTTCGCAAGGGAGATCATTTCGCATTGTTTTCTGTCACAAAAAAAAAAAGTTCGGTGCCATAAGGTTCACTGATCCGAATGACTTTAATGTGTTATATTATATTATTATATATAGTTAATAATTTAACGAATTTGCTACGCTAGATGACATGAAAGTTTTAGGTTCAAATCTCTCCTGAGTGTACGCAGTGGAAGCTAGTATTCCTTAACATTTTGTGTTCTTGAATATCCAGTCCATCAAGTACGAGTCGTATTTACGCAAATAGTGTTCGGTAGAATCAGTTGTTCTTAATCAAGGATTTAATATAGTAGCATGTTATAATAAATTTATACATCTAAAAATTGATGTTTTATTGTTTGTCTCGTATGCGTTCCTATACCATTATTCGATTACGATGAAACTTTGACGAGTTGTTTGGCGCACGCCCACAAAGGTTTCTGAATTAATCCAACTATTTTACAATAGGTGGCGGGCGTGTCGTTTCAACAAATACGTGTATTTCATATAGTTTATTGCGATGAAACTTTGGGTCTCTGGTGCGATTCGCATTTATAATGGTCATCAACAAAGCACAGGGAAAGCCGGTGCAAGTGTGAGCCAAATTTGGAATATTCATGATTCTTACATGGGCAGCTGTATGTGACCTACTCACGTATTGGAAAACTTGTAGAAAAATAGTTCTAATAATTTTCAATCAACCTTACACTTCATAATTTAGATTCTTGATTTTTTCAAATTTTTCTAAGTGACACTCTCAAAAATAGGATAGAGCTCACCGATTTTTCAAAATTTTTTACTAGAATATGTATTTGTGAATTCGTGCTTTTAACAAGCTTTCATTTGATAATCGATAAAATATTTTTAAAACTAATTTAAATTTTAACCCCTGAAAACAACCCTTAAAAATCATATCCAATTTTTATATCAAATGTCTGTATTCGACAACCTTTTTTTGTGAATTGTCCCCTTTAATTTTTTACATCAAACGGTCTTTGAGAGAAATGTCTATGGCAAACAGATGAACGAAGACTGAAGTGATTCTATAAGTATTCCATTTTGCCAATTTTGGTACAGGACACTAAAGAATTACTAAATCCTAAGTCTTTCTAGATTGGTGCGGTTATAATGGATTTCTGCACCTCATTCTTCACAAACTAACTTTAGAACTTGAAATACTTCAAGAAACGACTCTATTCGTAACCGAAACAATCGGATATCCGAAGTAAGTAAATATCCAAAACCGGAATTAAAAGTTTCGAATATTTCTCGGGTAATTATAAACAATTGCCACTGAAAAAAAAACAGAGTTTAAGTCGAAGAAAGCTTTTATAGTTGATTTGGTGTTCACTTTTTTTGGTGTTATGTGGTAACAGTATCTGAAACATTATCCCAGTCGGAAAGAATGTTTTTGAATATCCGTATCCGTATCCGAAACGTCATATCCGTAACATCCCCTAGTCAAAAGTTTCTTATTGTTATTAAAAATTAAAAACCAACTCTTAATTTAAATAAAAACTAAAACATTCGAATTTCCGCTTCTCTTTGGGGCATTGTTAACACACATAAGAGTTTCCTCTCCCCCTACGTCCAACTCCCTGCGTCTACCAAAAAAGAAAAACACTTTTTCTTTACAAGTAATTTACCCCATAAAATAATCATAAAATATATCGTAAACATTTTAAATTGTTGAAACATGTTTATGGTCACTGGAACGCTCGTACCACTGCAAGAAGGCTCGTTGCTACTCGGTATCTCCTTGTATAGTAAGTAAGTGGTAGAGTGTAGAAATAAATGTCTGTTTAGCGAAGCATGTAAGGTTGGTTGCTGAATCAACTGGGTCATGTCGAAGAAACCCCGCAGGAGTTTTATACATACGTAGATACACCATCGTCGGCGTGTTCCGGGTAATTTCTCGTCTGCTTCTTGAGTCGATGAAGCTTTTATTTCCTCCAGGGGGATTTTCTGTTGTCTATCCTTCCACTTATTTCTATCATCAGTAGTATAGTATGAATGTGTCTCTGTTATAATACACTACACCAGTGCCCGTGTGTGTGTTATGTACACAACGATACGGCGAAAGAGTCATCCTTGTCTTTTTACTCAACAATCATGCAATTCCCGATCCACCATCCAACGTAATAGTTTTGTGCTAACCCTCACCACTCCCCCACTCTACATATATCACCCACATTCATATAATAACAACATGTTCAATATGACAGCTTTTATGTCGACTCACACATGTACCCCATATACGGTAAGGTACATTATTTATACATGTGATGATACAGTGTGTTACAGAAACGTTCCGTCAAAATTTATTTTTCCATTTTACCTATTATTAGTAGTTCTAGTCTCTTCAGTATGTTATAAACCATAAAAATAGAAAATATTATGAACTTAAAAAGATTATGCATGCCTTTTTGGTGATGAAACTAGAAGCCATGTCGGGTTAAACATGTATGTTTACGTTTAATTGACAATAAAAACACGTATTGTACAAATTATATGTGCATCACTAGATTTTTTATCGACAGTTAGACGTATACGTACATAGTTTATCTAACACAGCTTTTAATTTCACCAGCAGATGCGCAAGTGAGAATTTTTACATCGTTAATTCCTTCTTCCATTATTTCGTTGAATCTGTCACGGTTTAGTAAACGTAACTTAACGTAGCGTTTGCAGTTTTTAGGATTCCAAAATAATATTTTACATCGAATCGATTTACATCCAACACTCACTTGACTCATTCACAAATCACAATGTCATTCATTTGTTTTTGTTTTTTTAGGAGGAGTCGTAATTTATAATAAAAATACACGAATTTAAAAGCTTATCGTTCAAAATTATGTTAATTTTAGAGTTAAACATAATCTGGGTTCGTCTAGAATACTTTAGCTTTGTCTAATCAGTCCAGTAGTTTACTCCTTATAGATATATACAATTTTTCCAAATCGGTTTGAGTTTATAATAGCAGGATGAAGAGAAGAGACAAATAGACTCATAATAATGGGTAAATAGTATAGAAATAACTATGTATTAAAAAGAAACAAATTATACTCTTCGTAACGTGAACAGACAGTACTTCTCTTTTTATAACATTACTGTTGTAAAAGTGTAGATTACTGTTCAGGAACTTTTTAAAGATTTAGTCCTTTAGTACTTGACGGAAAGTATAATGGAATTAACAATCAAGTTTCTACCTATATCCCCAGTTTGAGAAACAAAAAATTAAATATAAAAAAGTCTTCTATTTTGTTTCGAATAAAACCACCAAAATGTGTAGTTTCCAATTTTAAAAATAAAAATACTTCACAAATGAACAACTTTTTATTATCTCTAACACATCCCTCTCTATGCCATATATTCTAAAAATCCGACCATACGTAACATATACTTCTCTATCCAAGTATTATATATTAAGCTTTAAAACTAAACTTTCAAGTTTATTTTTACATCATAAAACTTTCCGTATAGTTTTATATTCCTTTCATACGATATTATCATCAAATAATATTTATCATCTCCTCCTTAGCTCAGCTTATACATAAAATATATATTTTCTTTACGTACGAAAATATTTTCCCCAGTTTTAAAATCAATATAAATAAATCAAGAATTTTCTTTTTCATATTTATTTTTCCGAATTTTCGACATTTTATATACATAAGTAAATAAATCAAAATGGAAACATAAACTAATGTCAAATTTTGATCGATTCAAAATCAATATAACCTCACTTTTTTTTGTTACAGAGAAATTCAATATCACCAGCCGAACGGGAGAAATATCGGCCACGAAGTCCACCAGAACCTGAACACAAAAAAGTGAAGAAAGAAGAGAAAGACCTTGGCCATGTACGTATATTGTTTATTTATCTTATGCCTAGTGTTATAATTATAACAGATAAATAAGTAAATCAGTGAAGTACCTGATAAATGTCAGTATTAAAAAGTATAAATCAATTAACCGGGGAAGTAAATCTACTAAGTAAATTTATTCACAGATTTTGCACGCATGTAAGATTTTTATACAAAATTAACTTTGTAGATACTTGTAACTGCATTCACCAGTTTCAGAAATCCACCATAACTTTTAAAAATTACATTTGTCTATAAATAAACTTACAATTACTGCCATCTAGTAGGTACATAGTAGCAAACTATTTACTATCAAGACGCTTTTATAATACCGAATGTTCTTTTACTTGGGAAATTAATTTACTAGTCGAATTATTGGCAGTGTGACCAGATTGGCCCGACCACTTTCCCCTAGATTCCCCTAGATTGATGATGTTTACCCTCAGGGTTATATTTTTTTAGAAAATTAATCAGTTATGTCGAAACCTCCTTGGGGATCAGTTGTTAAAAAAAAAAAGTATCACCTAAAAAATCGCTTAATAAAACGTATCCCCTAGACTTCCAACTAGGCTGTAAAAAATCCACTAAATCTAGGGGAAAATCCCCCAATTTGGTCTCACTGGTTATTGGTGTTAATTTCAAGAACGATTAGGAGGAAGTTCACGAATGTTATGTCCCCTACCCCGGAACGGAGATATTGAGTACAATACAATTTTAATTGTGGTTTATATGATGACGTCATCAAATTTATTACAATTTTTCAGTACTTTAAAAACAAACTCAGCTAGCAGAATGATGAAATTGGGAAGAAATATTAGGTTCTTGAGGTCGTCCATGTCATTTTTACTGAAATTAAATATTCCATAGAATCACATCAGAAAAATGGTTTCTGTCGAATCAGTCGAATTTCTAAGAAGAATGGTATAATTTTGATAACAGAAATTAAAAGTTTACTCACAAGTCACCTAATTTAAACCAATCATCCCAATTTAGATCACTTCCATAAATCATTACTTGGAGAAAGAGAAATTTTTTAACTTGATGACGTCATCAAGCTTAGTACAATTTTTCAATGCCTTAAAAACCGTAAATAAAATGGTAGAATGATGAAATTGGACGTGAATTATAGTTCTTTGGAGTCTTTTTTTTTTTACTAAAATTAAGAGCGTAGAACCACCAAAAAAAGGCTTTTTCCTACTCCTACTATTAAAAGTAACATTTTGTGCACGGCTAACTATATGTAAAAATTAACTTATGTAAATAAGAAGTAGCCGTACGAAATAATTTCCCACGGCTTAATATAATAAAAAAGTTGGCTATGTCCTTGATTTAATATATAATATATATATAAAAATTACAAAAATATACATATGTAAGTTGATTATTTATTATTGTTTTCATAAAGTATGCTTTGGCAAAAATTTGAACATCTTTGACATTATAAATTTAAAAGATTTTTACTATTTATTTAAATTTTATTTTAATTATTTATGTTAAATTTTACGAGAAAAATTGTGCTTGTAGAAAAAGTATAGTGAAAAATACGTGGGAAGCTTATTTCTCACTCATATGAAACTCATATTCGTGAGAAATAAGCCTCTTTTCCCACTTATTGTACAATATACTATTGTCGAATCGGTCATATTTCTAAAAGGAGTTTCGTCATTTTGACAGCAAAAATGATAGCATAATACCAAACCGTTTTTAAAGAGTTAAAATCTTGTTTTTTTTTTAATGTGTATTCAATTTTTTTGCCAATTTGTTTTTATAAATCATGCGTTTGTCATTTTTATGAATAAGTAAATAAAATAAATCACCATGGAACAACAAAAACACCGAGGGAAACATTGTTTGAATGCGAAACTGATCAATTAGCTTTGTAGATATTCGCCGCATGCAATTTTATGATACACACCACAACACTTTGAAAATAACTCACACTCAAAACTAACACCTTATTAACTTGTATCCAATTGATTATTACAAACGCGATGTTATTTGAATTTGATACACATTACAAATTCCACCCTTCAAACAACCAAATAAATCAACCCCAAATCATATTCAATTATAAATTACCAATTTAACACGCATATGTTTTTATTGTCTCTCTCTACAGCAAAGTGACGGTGAAAAAAGTGATCAAGACCTAGTGGTTGATGACGCGTCAGAAGACCCCGTATCACCACCCAACGGTACAACATCCCCCCGTGAAAATGGTCTTGACAAATTAACCACCAAAAAGGATCACGTGGGTCCACACAGTCCACGATCGGGTACGTCAAGTAACGCTTCAACACCGTCGGCCAAAAAATTGGACGGCGAGAAACCAACGACACCAATCTCAAAATCGGTAACACCAACCTCGGGTGGCAGCGGTGGCTCAGCAGCTGGTGGCAGCGGTTTAAAACCAATTGTTAAACCGCCAGCGTTGGGACAATATCCACATTATTTGGCCGGAGCAGCCCCACACGAATTACAAGCGGCAGCTGCGGCTGGAGCTTATGGTGCTGCGTTACACAATAATTTACCGCCAGCCTTAAATAATTATCCACGGCCACCGTTACAAGTTGGTTACGATCCGCATTCACAGATGCGTGCACCGTTGGGTCCTGGACTAGCTGGGATTCCTGGTGGAAAACCGTAAGTTTAATTTATTCATCATAAAGTGTAATTATTTTCCTTTACATTCGATTTTAACCACCAATAATAATTACTAATAAAAATTTATCATTTATTTTGCGACGTTTCGAAACCTAAAGTTTCATCATCAGGCTTTACTATATACATAAATTATATATTATATAATTATTAGGTGTGCAACTAAGTTCTACCCGTGTTCAAAAGATGGCGTTATCTTACAGCCGGTTATAGGTTAATAGGGTACTTGACTGCAATTGAGAAATGATTCTAAATTCTTTGTTCTTACGTATAAATTAGTTAATTTTTATTAAATTTTTAAAAATCTTCAAAAAAACCATTGTTTAATTTTAAATGAACAAATTGGCGGGAAAAACGACTTGGCGTAGTAACGTATGCAATGACGTCACGATTTAACTTAAACAGATGTCGCTTTCATTCATGTCAACACTTGTCAACACGGTTTCAAATTTGTACACAATATTCAGCAATCATCATGCTCAGTTTTAGTGGTATTTACAACTTTCTACTTTGTTATCTTCTTCATTTATCATCACTGTAGGATTTTCATGAAGCCCTACAAGTATTAAATACACTTTAAGAAAACAGTTTTACGTAACTTTAAAATTGTAGCAAAAAATAAAAACATTTTTAACATAATATTTAAAACAAGTTGATAAGGATATTTTACGTATTAAATGGACGATGTATTCTTTCCATCAATCTTTTTTGAGTGCAAAATTAATTGCAAACCAAAAAGTTCAAAATGAATTACAAAAAAAAAAAAACTTCTCTTGGTCAATTAGAATTGTAAAAATGTCACAATGAAAATGCAATTTGTCATAGACAATACGTAACTACGGTAATAAGATCTGCTATAAAAAATGACGTCATTTTCAAATATCACTGCGTTTTTAATCATTTAAATGAAGGCTAAAAATTTATAATTTTCAAAATCGAATTTTTAAATAACTAAAGAATATTTTTATTTGTCACTATTAAAATTCAATATATTTAAGGATAATATATAAAATTATTCAACATTTAAAACAAATTTTGAATACAGTCAAGTACCGTATTATTAATACGCATATATGCATACACAGCTGTTTTTACTCTGTAAATTCATCACCCTCTTAATATATTAATCTTCAATATATATATTTTTTTATTAAGTTGAAAATGGAAGTAAATAGTGTGCATATCCGCCATTGTCTTCTATACGAATTTCATCAAGGAAAAAGTGCTGCTGAAACTCAAAGAATAATCTGTGCTGACAGTGCTATTGATGACAGGAGGTGTCAATGATGATTTCGGAAATTTAAAAATCGAGATTTCAATTTAAATGATAAAGCACACTCTGGAGCCTCCAACAATCAGTGACGAAGAATTACAAGAATTACTGGACCAAGATTCTGCACAAACACAACAACTTGCAGAAAAGTTAAACGTCACTCAACAAGCTGTTTTTAAAAGATTACATGCTTTTTTTGCAAAAAACGGGTAGAACTTAGTTGTACACCTAATGTATAGTTATTTATATACTCCGGTTTACAGTACACTCTTTTGAAGTTTATGGAAGTATTTCTCACTTAATGATAACTCTCCTTAATAAGAAAACCAAGAATCTTTTTCAAACTTCCCATAATTTTTTTTCTCTATTATAAACTGTCACTTCTTCTAGCACCCCTTCTTTTAAACACAAGAAACAAACGTATTTAAATAACACACATAATATTGGTTCTTGTTATTCAAATGTTCTAATTTTAAAACATTTGTGTTAAGTACCTTTGCTTCCGAGACTACTAAAGTAACGGAAGCATTGTGATCACTTTTGAAAAATGAAAAATTTTTTCCCTCCAAAATAAAATTTTTTGCGCACATGTTACGTTTTAGAGCTTCCTGAACAATTTTGGTTTGGTGTCTGTCTGTCTGTGTATCGCCAGTTTGCACCAAGTGGCATAACTTCTGAACTATTCGATTGTTTTAATGAAATTTTCAGAAATTATGCAGTTTGGTTCCTAGATGGTCCCCTATGAATTTAATCGAAATCGAAGTAACGGTAGCTACGCCGCTACCATGTCATTCCATTAATATACTAAATTGCACCAAGTGGCATAACTTCTGAACTATTCAATTCTTTTGTTGTGAAATTGTCAGAAATTATGCGGTCTGGTTGCTAGGTGATCCCCTACAAATTTCATTGCATTCGGAGTAATAGTATCCACGGCGCTACCATGAAATCCCATTAAATGTCAATATCTTATTTACTGCTAGTCCCACCTCGCTCAATTTTTATGAATTGTTTTGTTTATTTATTTTTATTAATTTATATAATACCTATATTAAATTATACAAAAATATATTGGGCATTAAATTACCAAGGTACTTTTACGAATACGAGGAAGCTGTGTGCCACACCCATAGTAGCTTATGACAAACTTAAATACAACCATTTCGAAACTATAAACTGTTTTGTTATGTGAAAATTAACATTTTTTTCTTTGCATTCAGGGCATATTCGTTTCACGTGAGTGCTGATGGACAAATGCAACCAGTTCCATTTCCGCCGGATGCCTTGATTGGACCTGGGATTCCGCGGCACGCTCGACAAATCAACACGTTAAGTCACGGTGAAGTTGTTTGTGCTGTGACCATTTCAAATCCAACAAAATACGTATATACGGGTGGCAAAGGTTGCGTGAAAGTGTGGGACATTAGTCAGCCAGGTTCAAAAAGTCCAGTGTCACAATTAGACTGTCTACAACGGGACAATTATATACGCTCTGTGAAGCTTCTACCCGATGGACGAACTTTAATTGTGGGTGGTGAGGCTAGTAATTTATCAATATGGGATTTAGCAAGTCCAACGCCACGTATCAAAGCCGAATTAACATCAAGTGCGCCTGCGTGTTACGCATTAGCAATTAGCCCCGATTCTAAAGTGTGCTTTAGTTGTTGTTCGGACGGCAACATTGCCGTGTGGGACTTACATAATCAAACGTTAGTTCGTCAGTTCCAAGGCCATACAGATGGCGCGTCGTGTATCGACATTTCAGCCGACGGGACAAAATTGTGGACCGGTGGTTTGGACAATACGGTACGAAGTTGGGATTTACGGGAAGGTCGACAGTTGCAACAGCACGACTTCAGTTCACAAATTTTCTCATTGGGTTACTGTCCCACTGGGGAATGGTTGGCTGTGGGTATGGAAAATTCAAATGTGGAAGTACTGCACGCCGCCAAACCGGATAAATATCAACTACATTTGCACGAGAGTTGCGTGTTGAGTTTGCGCTTTGCTGCGTGCGGTAAATGGTTCGTTTCGACTGGAAAGGATAATTTACTGAATGCGTGGAGAACGCCATACGGTGCCAGTATATTCCAGGTAAATATAAAGGGAGGCAAAACAGGGCTATTTTCCAGTGTCGGTGCACACGATAATTTTTAAATCTTTTTTTTCTGAACTGGACTGATCTGAACAGATAATGTAACGTTATTTAGTTTTTATTATTTGAGGTGAATCGATTACTACTGACAAATGAATTACAAAGTCTATTTTTTTCTATAGATAAATATAATTTATGTATAGAAAAATAAGTTAAATTTTATAATACATGTAACAGTATTAACCCTTTGCGCTTATAAGACATGTACAGCATGACAAGGTGGTTTGTCCATTAACTCTACCATATTTAAAGGTGTTTTGTCTGTTGGATCATAAGACATGTACCACATGACACACTGAATGTTGAACTGTAATGACTGCTCATACTTCACATTACATGAATATTTTATTTAATAACTGCAAACACATTCATTTATTAGAAAAATTGTAAATAAGATAATACAAAATCACGTTGAATTATCTTTTTAAAATTAAAAACTAATAAAAACAGCATTGAGGACGTATTTAGCGCATTTAGTATTCAACTTTGGGGAAACAAGGTTAGAACGTCAAAAGAATCCGTCAATAAAAAGACGTCGGTCGTTGTCATGTGCTACATGTCTTACCAGCCTATTTACAACTCACTTTTTTTTTGCTTGAGTGTAAAGAGTTAATATTTGATTATTATTCAATCTTCTAATTTTAATAATTTTAAAAGTAATGAATTTGACTCTGGTAGTTAACAAGTCCGCACACATAATAACTAATACATACACAAATATATTATGAGTGTATTAGTATAAAATGACATTTTTGTAGTTTTTTTTCTATTTATTACAATAACTAAACGTCCAATATTACACAAAATAGTTTTTTAATAATTTGGAAACAAAAGAAAATAGTTTTCATTTTTTTAAATCTTAAAGTTGGTTTTTAATGACATAACTTACTTAAGTATATATACCTCTTTTCAGATAAAATTGATCATGAGTTTTCATTAAAAAATTAAATAATTCTTATATTCGAAACAAATTGATCTTCTATTCTTTTCTAAAAATAAACAGCAAATTTAAAATTTACATAAATGCAATAATAAAAGAGATAAAGCCAAGAAAACGGAAATTATTTAAATTCAAAGTTACGAAGCATGGTTAAATTTAACTGAAATAGACCATATCTCTGATCCACTTCTGATAATACTTTTGCATTTAGTCGGACGTTAAAAATTCTAACTTTGAAAATTTATTCCTTCTAAACTAGACGTCAGAAATCATTCAAATGGTGTCAGTGAATGCACCATATCTTTCTTTATAATATACTAAAGTTTCAAATTCTAAGCTTGAAAAATTTCTTGTAATCGATTCACCTTAATTTTAAGCTAAAACGTAAATGAACATAAAAATCTTCTCTTATGTTTAGTGTTCGTAAGATGGACATCTGGACAGACAGCAGCACTCCTGTTAACCGGACAGCAGTGTCACATAAAAATTTGTCCGGCTAACAGAGGTGTCCGCTTAACAGGGGCAAAGTAAATAATAGCATTAAATAATGTAGTATTCATAACTAGTGATGTCGAGCCGTGGAGCAGTTAGTAGATTAATCGACTAAAGTTGTTTTTCAGACAAAATTAGTCATTAGTTGAAAATATCGAGCATACAATTGTCGACTAATCGACTAAATTTTTAATCGAATTCATAAATAGAATAATCTATGAAACTATTTCAAAAACAATATTTTCTTTTGAATTTAATTATTGACTTTTAATATATTTTTTAAAAAAAAAGAAATATATGGCATAATTATTACAATCTGTTAATCACATAAAAATTAAAAATCATACAATTTAGTTTTCATTTTTTGAAGTTCAGTAAATAAAATAATACAGAAAAATTAATAAATTAGTCATTTTTAGTCATTTAAAAAAAATTAATCATTTTAGTCATTTAGTCGAAGGTGAAATAGTCGACTAAAAAATGACTTAATGTAAATAAAATTAGTCGACTAAACCGACTAATCGATTAACCATCCGGCATCACTATTCATAAGTAATTTTTTAATTCAATTTTTTTTTAATTTTTTAATTTAAATCAATTTTTATAAAAAATATAACGTTTACAAATGCATCGTGACATTAGAATCATTGTTAGCAAGTTAAAACATGAACAATTATACCTAACCCATATAGGTATACATACACACTAGTCGTATTCACGTCCGGTTAATGGAGGTAATAATATACTAAATATGTAATGTCTTCGTCAAAAAATATTGTGTCCGCGTCCGGTTAACAGAGGGTCCGCTTAAGAGAGTGCTGAGTGCATTGGTTTTAGTATAGCATCTTATTGTCATAAAAAAAATTTGTCCTGCTATACGAGGGGTCCGGTTAAGAGAGGTGTTCGTACTCCAATATTCTACTGTATTAAAAATTGGACTTAATATGTTGGAAAACACTTTAAACCGCCACAAAAAAAAAAAAATAATAATAATAATCACCAAAATTTAACAATATCATGGTATTTTGTTTTTGAAAAATAATTATAACACTATGGAACCAGATGTCACTAAAAAATTTGATTTAAACTTAAAATAAAATTATTTTTCAAAAGAAACTTTCACAACAATTCAACAAATACAATAAAATAGGTACTATTGTTTTGAAATATCTACAGGTCATAATAAACATGAAGTTAACTCGAGAATTCCCAGTGTCACCTGTAGGTGACAGACATTTTTAATTGTCAACTGTATGAATTTGTTTGTTTGACTTACAGTATAATGTTGTCACAAAAGAAAAATTCAAAGTCACTTATTGGCCTTCTAATGGTGGTAGCATAATGTAAATATTTAATTATCTTGTAGTTAAAAAAAAATTAAAAATATCTGTCACCTCTAAATAACTCTGGGAATTGTCGAGTTAATGAAATTAACATTTGGTATTTAATCTGAAAGTTTAGTCACCTTTAGAATTAATAAATCAAATAAATTATCTACAGACTGGCAGACTTGGTGAGATTATTTATTTAAGGTACCATCACAGTGTGATTTGCCGAAAATTAGACAAATTTTCGCGATTTTTTTTCGGATGATAGGATGGGGGAATGGGGATGAATTTTTTTACAATTAATATCACTATTTAACAATACAAAAATATTTTTTTTATTCATTTTTATTAATTTTTTATAATTATTATAATTTTTTGAAAAAAGTGTCTTCAAAAAATGGCGGAAATCGGTTTTCATCCGAAAAAAAATTAAATAGATTATCAATCGTATATAAGCCGCTATGTACCTATGGGTGCTTTTTTCTTTTTCTTGAAATTTAAAAAAATGGCGGCGGTTTGAATAAGAAGTACAAAATTTTTTATAGTTTTTCGTGTGAAAAAATAGGAAGATTTCAAAAAAAAAAGTTCTCATAGGTACATAGCGGCTTTCCTACAGATTGATAATCTATTTGATTTTTTTTTTTTCGGATGAAAACTGCGGCCGCAATCGTGTGTACCGATTTCCGCCCTTTTTTTGAAGACACTTTTTTAAAAAAATTATAATAATTATAAAAAATAAATAAAAATGAATAAAAAGAATATTTTTGTATTGTTAAAATAGTGGTATTAATCCTAAAAAAAAATTCATCCCCATTCCCCCATCCTATCCATCCGAAAAAAAATCGCGAAAATTTGCCTATTTTTCGGCAAATCACACTGTGATGGTACCTTAAAAGTTTCAGTTAGTGGTTTTATTTTATAAAAATTTTTTTTAAATAATTCGAAATTTACCTCTTGTTATTTTCTTTTACCATTAAATGTCGAATTTAATATAAAAAGTTTTTATTAAAAGTTTATTATGGCGTACATATTTCAAAACATTTCAAATTGTACATATTTGTGATGAGTTAAATTTGTTTAATAATTTAGTTTAAAGATTTTAATTATATTTTTCAGTGGTTTTTAATCTATTCAACAATGTTAAAATTATTTAAAAAATAAAAAAAAAATTTTGATAGATTTGAACGTTACTTTATGGTATTCCATTTTAAAAATAAAAAGACACTTTTTACTTTACTAATACCACTTTATTTAAAGTTTTAAATGTCTGTGACATGTTTCGGCCCGTATGGTCATTGACGAACAGTTCGTCAATGGCCATACGGGCCAAAACATGTCGCAGACATTTAAAACTTTAAATAAAGTGGTATTAGTAAAGTAAAAATTGTTTTTTTATTTAAAAAAAAAAAAAATAGGGTACCTGACTGTATTCAAAATTTATTTTAAATATTAAATAATTTTATCAATTACTCGTAAATATATTTAATTTTAGTAGTGATAAATAAAAATATTCTTTAGTTATTTAAAAATTCTATTTTGAAAATGACAAATTTTGAACCTTCATTTAAATGAGTAAAAACGCGCCGCTACATTAAAATGACGTCATATTTTGTAGCAAATATGACAAATATCATAGATAAGATAAGTTACATGTAACTGATGTAAATAGTTACTATAGTTTAATGCATAATTTTTACACGTGTGTTAAATATTATTTCGACTGGATACAATAATTGTAAATATTGCAAAACAAAAAGCCTAACATCTATTGAAAATATGTTTTTGTTAAAAATGTCGTAAAACGTTTCCTAACGTTACAGTAGTGCGAACACATTAATATTTGCTTGCATCAAAATGTGACGTCATCGCATACGTCACCATGGTGGATCGTTTTTCGCGCCAATTTATTCATTTAAATTTGGACAGTGTTTTTTTTTTACGATTTTCAAAAATTTATTAAAAATTAATTAGTTAATACGTAAAAACAAAGCATTTAGAATCATTTTTTAATTGCAGTCAAGTACCCCATTGTTGTATTTCTATCGTGTGCACGTAAACTGGAAAATTGCCTGAAACATTTAATGACGTGTGTCTAAAAGAAATATTATTTCAATTATATAATTTTTCCTTTTTCTGTTACAGTCAAAAGAATCATCAAGTGTGCTTAGTTGTGACATTTCCGCTGATGACAAATACATAGTGACGGGATCAGGCGATAAAAAAGCAACAGTGTACGAAGTAATTTACTAAAACAAATAAAAAATTCTTATGAAAAAACTTGACGCTACAGTGAAACTTATAAACTAGCAATGATAATTTTAACTTAATTATGTGATAATAAAATATTTTTGTGACTTATATATATGTTAATAGATGTCGCCGTTAAGAATCGGTTTAAATAAAAATTGTGACGAAAACAATTTTCTTTTTTCTTTTTGTAAATTTTTGTTCGATTTCGAACACAAACTATAATTAATAATTTGTTATTTAAAAATAATTTAAAATAAATAAATGATCTCTCCATGACATTTTAATTAAAAAATAATCAAAAACAAGAAAAACAAACGTAAAAACAACTTATCTCTAACTGTAGATTTTAATTATAACAATTCCGGCATGTTGTGAATTATTATAAGGCCTAATTAATGAAAAATAATTAGTTTCAAGATTTTTAAAATAGAAAAATTGTAAACAAAAACACTAGCTTTGAATATTCAAACAAAAGCATTTAATTATTTGTATTAAAAAATAAATAAAAATTATTTCTAGAAAAGAATTTTATTATATTTTTGTTTTTATATTTTAAGTTCATTTTATTGAATAAAGAATTTCTTTTTTAATAAACACGCTTTTTATTTTTATTTTCATTTGTTGGTTTTATTTAAGACAACGTCACCCATTTTGAAAATGACATTCGCTAAAATTCCAAACATAACCTCAAATAATCCAAATTCACAAAAATGGCGTGAGGTTGTGTTAAAAAGCTTAAAGTTTATTTTCATTTCCCCTTTCTAGAAAATACCAGAATAATTTGAATTAATGTACACTTTTGTTTTATTAAAAATACAAAGCTGGTATTTTCCCCAAAAAGTTATCACTGCCAATAAAGCTACGATTACCCTTTTTCCTTTTAAAAAAATGCTAATAATGCTTTCTTTATAAGCTATTTACATTGATGTGCCTTCTATATAATTAAAACTTTAAAAAATATGCACTCTTATTACCAGAATACATTAACTTTACTCTAACTCGATTCAAAAAGTCAAGAGTACATCTTTTTGTCAACATTATTTTCGTAGTAAAATGAACTTAAAATACACCAAATTAATTAAAAAAATATATATATATGTTCAAAAAATATAGAATTTGTAAACGAATTTAGTGAAAATATGTGTTCGCCCCCTTGCAATTAAATCATGTGTTAAAATACTTTTAGGTCTGTATATTTGTACAAAATACAAAAAATATAAATAATTTAAAAAAAAAAAATTAAAAATAAAAAAAAAATTATATATATTCTCAAAAAAACAGATTAAAGTGTTTTTTCTACACAAAACAGTGTCTATTTTTAAAAAAAGTACATACTTTGAGGTAACGTTAAGGCAAATCAAATCTTTGTAAAAAAAATTAAATATTAGGATTGCACAGTATTTTAAAAATTTCATTTGAATTTTAAATTTTATTGTTTCGTTTTTTCAAATAATGGAGAAAAAACTTTTTGTTATCCATTGGAAATCAATTTTTTGACAATTCGTTGAATAAACATTTTAACTGACCGCCATATTTTGGTGTCCAATTGTGATGCAATCTATCGTAAACACTTAAAACTTTGGCAGTTTCCCAATATCCGTGCAAGCAATAATTTTTGAAAATTTCTGGTCTCATATATTGTACATGAAACAAAACAAACGTAAATAAGCGTAAAAATTCTCGGTCACAGTAATTTATATAAAATTTAGTATTAAAAATTCGATTTGTTTATATATAGGACAGCACATCAAATCATAATACCACAAAACACTTAAGTCACTTAAATTTAACAATATATGACGTCATTTAGTTTAAAAAATAATTTTGATTATATTGATAAAATAAAATAGAAAATCATTGGAAAATATTATTTAAATTATTTAAAACAAAATTACTTTAAAAAAAGAGTTTTTTTACAACAAATAGAAATCTTAATGTTTTGAAATATTTGGGCTGTAAGAAACACGATGTTTCAGTTAACGTTACTTAATTACCACCGGTGCTCAATAGGGGAAAATATTCTTACCAATACAATATTTTGAAATTTCCTACATAATTATAAGCAAATCAAATTTTTATATTAATTTTTACAAAAACTACATGGCCGAGGACTTTTTTCATGATCATTTTCCTTCGTTTTAGGTCTAAATCAACCAAAGAAAAGAAATTTTCAAAATTATTATGTACACGGATACGAGGCAATAACCAACATTTTAACTGACCGTCATATTTTCAATTTTGATGTCCAATTGTGGTGCAATCTATCGTGTAAACACTTGAAACTTTTTTTAAAATGTGAAATGTCAGTTAAATTCGATTTTATTTAAATTTAAACAGCAGAATTGTGCCTAGTTAGAAATTTTTTACATCTTAATAGTTAAATAGTAGATAGATTTAAGGAGGCATTACATAAGAAAAAAACTATTTTTGATAAACATATTTATAGTCAAAAATGTTTTCCATTATTTGAAAAAAATACAATAAAAAAAACGACAGATTTAAATTATAATAATATAATTTGATTCTGTGATGGTAAATTAATTTTAAATATTTGTAGTTGAATAATGAAAAACCAGAAATTTATTTTTACAGATCACAAACAGAATTTAATTCTTGTTCACAAAATAGACCAGTAACTTAAAATACCTCACATTTTTATAAAACAGGAAACAAATATTAAGTAACTTGATATTAATAGAAGTGAATAATTTTTATATTCACTGGTTTATTTGTAGTGTAATATAGAAAAAAGTTGTTTTTTCGAATAAAATTTAATATCAAGTTACATTAATATTGATGAAATAGCCCGGACTGAATTTTTAGTTACAGTTTTTCAAACAGAAAAATTATTAGTTACAAATATATGATTAATTGTTCTTATTATGCTTTGAAAATTTTCAATTAAAGAATTAAATATTTAAATATGTGTATTATTGATTATCCCGACCAATTTTCCTGATTTCCAATGAGTAATGTAATTATTTTGATTGACCTCGATTTGAAATCAATAATTTTATTTATTTATTTGTTTCTATATTACAAAATAGTGGATTTTTGCAAAAGATATTCATGCTGGGGATTTTGCGAAAATATAAGAAAAAAAATTGATAAAGCTTCAACTTAAATAATTATAGTAATCTAAAAACAATAAAAGATTACTGTCTTATCAATTTGGAGTATTTGGACTTCCCCAATTTTTTTTCGATAAAATTTTTTGGCTGTTTGGTTATTAATTTGAATTTATAAACTTTGTTTGGATTGTGCTGCCATCCGTCAGTAAATATGTAATTGTCGTAGTTTTATTTACATGGGTCTCTAAGGTTTATAATGATGTATAAAATCTAATCAATTGCGAATTAAAGAGAGAAAAGGTAAGTTATGATTCGTCTCGGGATTTGAATTCCTAAATCGCCAAAACATAGGCGCCGCGTAAGAAGATTCATTTCAATTATGTCAGTCTTTTATATATAGGGGCTTGAGAATTTAGTCATTTTACTAATTAATAGAGAAAATCGAAAGTTAACGGTGATTTAAAAAATCCCCCATAATGAATTACCTTTTCAAATAGTGATTTTTAAGTTCCCAAAATCTAACGCTCATATTTGCACGAAAAAGGTCAATATTTGTGAATTTGATTTTCGCTAAGACGACCAACTTTTTTTACTAGACAATGCGGAGACAATATAACAATCTTAGACCTTATTTTGATTCATGTGATATTCTAAAAAATTTCCAAAAAAATTTTTTGAAAAATACATTTGATGAGCAAAAATAAAAAAAAGAGGAAATACATTTTTACTATATTTTGTTTATTGTGTTTAGCATATGAATCTGTTCTGCAAAACAGAGAAGGAAATATAATGTTCATAGGTATATATATATATATATATATATATATATATATATATATATATATATATATACCTATATATAGCTTTTTATTTTGTTTGAAATATGAACACCTGGAATGAACACCATATTTCCTTCTCTGTTTTGCAGAACAGATTCATATGCTAAACACATTAAACAAAATATAAAAATACAATTTACAAGAAAAAAAAACTAACGAGTAAAGCCGAAAGACAATACGACAAAATTTTATTTGTCTAAAAAAAAAAAAAAAATAAAATAAAATAGTGGAACTAACTTGACAGGGTCATATAATGGTCAACCAAATGGTGAGAAAACGACAAATCATATAACACGACTTAATGTTATAAGTAGCAACTAATGGAAGGAATGATTTCAGGCTACAAAAATTCGGTCTAAAATTAAAGAATTGCGTTTAAACAATTGACTATTGTTTAAGAAAGTGTCGATATGTATCTGAATTACATAATAGACCAAGTGGTCGGAAAACGACATTTCATATTACATGACTGAATATTATTCCAACTATGACAGAAATGATTTCAGGCTACAATAATACTATTTAAAATTAAAGAACGGCTTTTACATATTTCTCTAATGCTTAAGAAAGTGTCGAAATGTATCTATAAATTACATGGTAGACGAAGTGATCGGAAAAATACATTTCATATTAAGTGTAAATATAATTTAAAAAATTGATAATTGTTCTGCACAAAATTATCCGAGATTTTACCGAACTGTGACTGAAGAAAGGTTGAGAAACACTGTTCAACATATTCAAATTTCATCAAAATCGATAGGTTCCGCCTCGGGACCTTTATTTGTCAATTAAGTTTTTGAACAAAAATTTTTTTTGTCGTAAATGTAAAGATCATATGTAAGTTTATAAGAAAACTGTTTTTAGTTTTCTTTTAAACGTAATATTTAAAAAGTTATATCAAATTAAAAATAAATTTTTAAAGTTAGAACCAATAACGTGCCGACAATTCCCGAGCGCATATGTGACGTCATAATGGCAACTTACCTAAAAATTCAATAATTTTTTATTTTAAATTATTGTTGCTATGCAATTTTCCCTTGCTAAAAGTAATTTTGTATTTAATATATTACCATTATGACGTCACAGACATCGCGATCTTTTGTAGTGCTTTTTATGAAATGAAATTTTTTAATTAACTTCTTAAGTATTTATTATATATTATTTTTAAAATTTTTTTCGCATCGATTATCAATATTATTTATAATGTAGTACTAAAATAAAACAAAAAAAAAATGATAATTATTTTTTATTCAAAAACCCAATTAAATTTTTTTTTTATTTCCAACCTACTGAATGCGGGACTTCCGGGACGCATTAGAGTCATTCCGGGACTATTTTAACAAAAATTGCAATGCGGGGCAACAGCTGCTTTTCTGGGATTGTCTCGCAGAATGCGGGACAATTGACCGCTTTAATTTTCGCAGCATTTTCGTATATTGGAACTCCTGCGTACAACAATCGTCTATGCTCTATGCCCCTATGGTATTTAAAACGTCAAATAGCTTAAAATACTCGATTTAGCAATACAAACTGCAATTTTTTATAAAAAAAAATTGTTTTAAGTTTTATTTATTTTTATTTTTGTTTTTTTGATAATTTAACTCATGTGTATCAAGTCCCATAAGAATATAGTAGTTTTTTCACTTTTACCATGGAAAAAAGTTAGGACAAATTTTTACAGTGAAAAAAATAGTATAAAACATTTAATTGGTCACTTCACTGTAGGTAAACACGAAAAAAATTAAACAAAAATTCGTATTGGTCAATTTAATTGATTTCAGAACCATTGTAACAATATATTAAATTATAATACGAGTTATACTAATTTATTTTATTCGTTAAATTGCTTTACCGTATTACATTCGAGTTTTATATTTTTTCTGAATAAATTGTGTTTTCTACAACCCAAAAAACGCGACAGCGAAGCTGAAGCGTTTTTGGGTTGACAGTTCTTCTCGTTAAATTGCTAGGCAACAAATTTTCGTTAGACAAACCCAAATTTATTTGAAAAATACAAACCTCTCGTGTAATAATAAATGAAAAATTTTGTTGAAATTTATTCATTGCCAACTTAAGTTGATCATAGTTTAAAAGTACAATCGCCTCAGTTGATGTTATAACATCAAGCAGCAGGTACACGAATTGCACGGCATTTCACAGTTATTGAAGTTGTCAGATGAAAGTGAAACATGGCTGACACGGAGGCAGATGAAAACAAACGTAAACCAGTGAAAAATAATAATATAATTACAAGTGGTCCGCGTGTGGTAACAATAAATAAAACAGAAACTGGATTCGGATTTAATGTACGTGGACAAGTTAGTGAAGGTGGACAATTGCGAAGTATAAACGGGGAGTTATACGCCCCCTTACAACATGTTAGTGCCGTTCTTGATAATGGAGCTGCAGAACTTGCCGGAGTTCGAAAAGGGGATCGTATTCTAGAAGTGTAAGTTCATGTACATATTTCAGATTTTATTAAATTGTTCTGATTTTTCATAATTATACGGTGATTATTTCTTAAGTAATGCGACTGTCAAATTAAGACACTATTGATTTTTAGTTAAAGTGGGTATTTATGAATATAATAAGATTTTAAAATTTATGACGGTAAAATAATTTATTCCAGAAACATTTAATATTTTCGAATATTTTTCTCTTTATTTACAATAAATATCCCGTTTTCATATTATTATTTGGATTTCCCATAAAATTTTTGAGTGAATTTCTCGAGTGAAATATTTTCCAATCACTTCATAAACTCATGATTAAAGTAGCAACAAACGTTTTTTAAACCTTACCACAACAAGAATCGTTTTGAAAATTAAACCTTTTGAGCATTTGAGCAACTTATTTAACAGAAATCCCAAATTCTTGTTCAAAGAACTTGTTTCCGGTGAACAATTTCAGAATTTGAAATTTATCATTTTTTTATAATTATTATATAATATTTGTTATTAGTATAGATTAGATGTAATTTTAAATCCATAAAGTATTTCCAAATGATTTTTTATCTTTTAGTCATGACGTCATTGATTAATTAAAAAAAATTAATTAATCATGTTGTTTTAATTATTTTTTAATTTAATTGACGAAATTCTTCTAAAATTATTTTCTTGAACTTTGAACTTTATCTTAATTCCTCTTTTTCATAGAAAATACGAAATTTGTAAACAATTTTTTGAGTTCAATCACAAAAAGCCGGTTTGAGACATCTTCTTTAGTAAAAATTCACGAAGTCCGTGCTAGACGCGCATTAATTAGGGTTCTTTAATAGTTTTCACAACTTCTGGGATAAGATATAGAACATTTAAGCTTATTTTTTACAGTTCTTCTAAAAAGTAGATAAATATGTTCGACAGTGTTACTATGGGAATCAATTACGTGATAATTTAGTTCCCTATATCTCCCTTTTTTATATTTTCTTTAAGAATGTTGAATATAAGCCAGAATAAATACCTACTTATCTTGGTGTATGGAACTGAGCATTGGGTAACACCACAAATTTTCTAGTATTTCTCCTAATCATCTAGACTTAATTTTTAATAAAAGTTATGTGATCGTGAAAGAATTTGATGTCCAGTTTTTAGCGGAAATATACGTTTTGAGATCCCATAAGCCCAAATTAGTCATTTAATACCTACAAGAAATATCTATAAGGAGAGGTACTTTGATCTCTAACTATGACCTCCTTTAAGGGATTTTGATAAAATTTGGTTTGCGGATGAAGTTCACCAAGATATACAACCTGGTGAGGTCAATACACCCAAAAGTTGTTGTGGACGGGGCCTAGCCGTCCTTGAAATTTGAAAATGCCTCGAAAATGGACAGATCGGCCATTTTCAGAAAAACGGCTCTAACGATTTTGATTAAATCTTAACCACATAAAATAGAACACAAACCGTATGTCTGGAAAAAATCTGAAAGCTAAAATATAGGACGTCGAAAAATAAGTTATCAGTAACATAATTAGCTTAACATCAACCGAGGACCGGAAATAATTTACTGCAGCAAATCTAGCCTGCTTTTGGTGGCAAGCTATTTTTCCCCTTTCATTATCTGTTAATGTTACAGGACCAAATAAATGTAGTGTAAATATTCGAACAGTTTAAGGGGTATTCTCTAGTAATCTAGTATGATCTATTTCACTTAAATTTAAGCATGATTCATCACTTACGAATTTAAGGAATTCCCGTTTTCTTAGCTTTATCTCTTTTATTGTTGTAAATGCGTAAATTTTGCACTTTGTTTTTAAAAAAGAATAGAAGATTGATTTGTTTCGAACATAAGAATTATTTAATTTTTTAACGATGACTCATGCTCAATTGTATTTGAAACGGGGTATACCAAAACATCGACACGAAACAGTATTTTACAATATAAGTTCGGTAAGTTGCTTTTACTGATCGAGAAAATGTTTTTGCCGAGTTTTGGTCGAGTTTTTGCAGTTTTCGAGATCAGTAAAGGCACTTAACACATCGTGTATTGTATAATATTTTTTGCACGATCGATTTAAAATAATTAAAAAATAAAAATATATTAAATAAAAAATAAAATTCGAATAATATAGGTGAAATTTATATTTCTATGTTATTACATAGAATGCCATGACTGAATATTATAAATTTTTATAGCAACTACGAATCTTTGTAGTGACAATTGACAATTGTATTTGTAAATAAAAAATTAAGTGTCAATATTGGCGTGAATATTTTTTTTTTTGAATTTTCTATTAAAAAAATTGCGGAAAATAGTTTGTTAAACCATAATATTAGTGAGAATAATGAAATTGATGAAGCATTTTAATTTTGGTTGTAAATTAAATTTATTCTCGTAAAATGAAAGAAAGATTATGAAAACCACAGAAAGATTTAATGACTGAACAACCTTTTGAAATGTCAATAAAATATGAAGACTAATGGCAACAATAATAATAATAATGTGCATCATTTTCGAGCTAATTCCACTTACCGCACTCCTATCCACTTACCGGCCACCTATTTTACTTACCGCATTGTTATTTTTTGGTTTCCATGGATATAAGCAAACGTTCGGGAAATGTAACTTACCAGCATTGTCAACAGCATCGGTAAATGCAAGAAAATCACGATCGTGCAAAAAAATTTTTTCAGTGATGTACCATTTTTTGTTCACTTGTGTTTTGGGCAAAATCTCATATTCGCGGTTTAACTATCGTGAGGTTAAATGCGAAAAATCAAGATTTGTCGAAGTGAACTCAGATCGCTTGTTTTTGTTTAAAAATGACTTTCTCATCACAAATATTCCAATATTAACGCATTTTTGTCAAAAATTGTGTTTTAGGCAAAAACACATATTCGCAAAAACACAAAAACACACAATTGTGTTTTAGGCAAAAACACATAGCGAAAAATTGGTTGGCTATATCTCTGAAATTTACCGATTCAATTTAACTGAAATAATTTGAATTGAGTTTTCTTATCAAATGTCTACGGTTGAAAGGTTAAGACTTCTTTTGAGGCTCAGTTTTTTATAGACCCACTTTCCATTACCTCAAAGTACCTCAAGAAATTATAATTTTTTTTTGCTGTATATTAACTGAGATCTACACCTGTAGCATTCACTTGAAAAATTTCATATTCATAGGCTGAAAGACATGATGAAACTATAAGGTTTCCGAGGTTTTTTCGAAACCCTAAAAAACAGTGATTTCTCGATAAAGTACAATATTTTCCAGCATTAAATAAATTCTTTCTACAATTTTTAAGAACACTTATATAATAAATGACATTTTTAATACTGTGTAGGGTTTATGTGTAGTAAGAAATTAAAGAAGCCTTATAGTACTATTTCTTATTGTTAATCATAAAATTATGTAATATCTTAGTGTATGTAATGTAAACGCAGTATTTATATTAAAAATTAATTGATTTTTATATAATCTAAGACCAATATTCGAAATTACATTTTTTGATTGATTCGTTTATATATAAAATATTTTTGAACCTTTTAAGGATGTTTGGGAGGTACAATCGGAGATAAAAGTACATGAAATTAGAAATTCGTGAATAATTGTGTTGTATAACAAACTATGAGGTAAATAAATAGTTATCTTTGTTAAATAATAGCTATCACTACAACTGATTGTACAATACATCAAACTATAGCTCTCAGCTGACTACAAGACCTGAGTACATTCTGAGGATTTTTCGGAGGAATTTCAAAATGCTACGAGACGATTGAAAATTTAGTAGAATGTTCCTCATTAAATACTAAGGCCCCTGTGAAAATTTCAAACCGATTCACTAAGCCGTTAAAAAGTTATTTAATCTGTTCTGTTTTCGAATTTCCATAAGAGTACGTGTAAAATTATTTTTTTTTTTTTTTAATAACTTTTTAACGGCTTAGTGAATCGGTTTGAAATTTTCACAGGGGCGTTAGTATTTAATGAGGAACATTCTACTAAGTTTTCAATCGTCTCGTAGCATTTTGAAATTCTCCGAAAAATCTCAGAATGTACTCAGCTCTTGCAGTCAGCTGAGAGCTATAGTTTGATGTATTGTACAATCAGTTGTAGTGATAGCTATTATTTAACAAAGATAACTATTTATTTACCTCATAGTTTGTTATACAACGCAATTATTCACGAATTTCTAATTTCATGTACTTTTATCTCCGATTGTACCTCCCAAACATCCTTAAATACGTTTTGAGACCAAATATAAATTATATTCCAGAAGAACACGTCTTATCAGGAAAAAAATTCATTAAGTACATATTGCACACGCGTTAAGTCAAAATTGAAACTTAGTATTTCGCAAACGAGGCTTAAAAATGAGAAATATTTAAAAGTTAAAAGATTTTTCTGGTGATATCTCACACGATAGGATATGTGAAATATTTTCTGAAGTTATTTACAAAAAGCCAAAATTTTATCCATTTCCCTTAAAGATTTGAACTTTAATTGTTAGAGAATGTTTTTTAGTACTGATGCAAAATTTCATTTACAGCTGAACTCTTTTTTTATGCGGTCCTCTTTTGTGCGATTTTTTTTATGCGGTTTGTAAAAAATGGCCATTAAAATGCATAATGTGAATCAAAATCACGAGACAGTAAGAAACTTAAACAGTTATTATAATAACTTTCTTTGATAAAAATACTTTTTAACGGCTTTTAAGCATTTAATCCATACATTGCATAAGAACATAAGTTATTGCATCATTTAATTTTGTTACAGACTATGTATTTTTCAAAATTTTCATAATATTATAAAATTGAAATAAAATGTTTCTACGTGTAAATTAATGTTTTATCTTGTTTATAGAGGCAACTTCTAAGAAAATTTCTAAGTTTTGAGCGTTTTGAGTGATGTTTTTTCGATGAAACTTTTTTTATGCGGTCCCGACCAACCGCACAAAAAAAGTTTTTTGTACAATCTGGATCGAACTATACTTTTTATAGCTATTTATGATGTTTTTGAATATATTTTTTTTGTGCGATTTTTTTTATGCGCCCCCTATCCACCACACAAAAAAGAGTTCAGCTGTACTAGGTAGGGACCATTTTCTCTCCTTCAAGTTTAGTTTCCTCTAAACTCTTTACTTTGTTTTCTCTTCTTCAAGAACAAAAATAACCTCACTTTGTAGTTCAGTATTTTGCAAATGGGGCTTAAAAATAGAAAAAAATGGTACGTGGAACAAAAATTTTCACTCCCATTTTCCAATACGAGAAAGTACCTCAAGATACCTATTGAGAAAATTTTTTTCTATAAAGGTGTTTTTTGAGAGTTTACATTTTTATTAGGGACATACCGTTGACTTAAGTTAATATTCAAAGTAACTTAATTTATAGTTGAAAAATATTCCCAGACACTTTTGATAGTTTCTTTGTCAACGGATAATTGTCTTTTTCTAATTCCAGTCAAACAAATAAATAGTGCATAGGGTACTCATTGAACATTAGGTTACGAAATAATAATAAATAATAAGTTAATAACACTATTTTATATTTTTATGTAAATTCTATTTATTCAATAGTAATTTGATTACAGAAGAATATTTCTTAAAGAAACCGAAAACAAATGACATTAATGATATATTATAACTTAACTGTAAGCATATACATAAGATAACTGAATGACTGGATTCATTGCAAAATATTTAATATTAAAAATATAATTTTGAAAAACAAAAATCAGTGGATATCAATATGTACTGCTTCGAATTTTCAAATCAGTTAAAATCAAACGAAAATAGTTTATTCTAATTGAAAATAACATATTTTACTTTTCTTTACAGTATTACATCATTTTTTTAACTTTGTGAAGATGAAATATTATTATGTCAAATATTTAAAAAAAAAAAAAAAAACTAAATAAAAACCACTGATTAAGGACACTGGTGTAGTGTTGAAAAGTGTACGACAAGGACAAAAAAGAAGGAAACCTACAAAAGTGTCTGGGAATATTTTTTCAACTATAAGAATTTGAACATATTCATTAATTTATTAAGAATTATTTGAATTTTTTATTCACTTGACTGTAATATAAATGCACTCTCAAAAAACTCATCCTATATAACATAATATGTTAATTGAAATCTACATCTGGAGTATGTACATCCAAAATATCATGTTTTTAGACCGAAAAATGTAAAAATTTGAGGGAGGAGGATAGATACACGAAGATGAAATTATAAGGATTTCGAAATTTTTCCTTTCAAACTCTAAAAATATGTCCCCCCAAACGTGATACTTGACAAAAATGATACCTAAGTTTTATAAAATAATTTAAAACTTAATTAAATTAACGAAGTTTTAATTTTTTAATTAATTAATTAAATAATTTAAAAATTTATTAGAATATTGTTTTAATTTTTTTCAGAAATGGTGAAAATGTGGAAGGCGCGACACATAAACGAGTGGTCGATATTATAAAATCTGGCGGCGATGTATTAACATTAACAGTCATATCAGTAACGCAACAGGTAATTCCGTCATTTCTTATCCCACATGATTTCAAAAGGTTTAAAAACAGTAATATTAATTCTTTATTATTTTAAAATGAAAATAATAATGTTTATACGTGACTTTTTACAATAATCTAACAATATATTTGATTACATCCCATACTAATTAAATACAATTAGGAATTTCATATCCAAATACAATATTTTTATTGTAAAAAAAAACACAATTAAACAAGGTTAGTTACAATATAACTATACAATGTCTGTTAACCCATTATTACCCGGACGTGTTTGGCATGTAACGAGGTACTTGATGATTCCCAAAAGGGTTGTTATGGATATTCGTAGTCGTAACTGAAACTACCAGATATCCATAATAAAAGTTTCGGATAATTACAGACAATTAACCGTTTAAAGGCGGATTTGTTTTAATAAATATTCGTTCACTTTTTTAACCCGGCGTGTGTACACTGGGTCTTTAAAGGAACAGTCGAAATTTAAGACTCAAATTTCTCTCTCATGAATAAAGCGCGGGCTTTGGCTACCCTCCGTAAAAAATCTAGTTAGTAGTGGGAACTTAAGGTCCAATGGATGCCCGGGTCTGGTGATTGACTTGCTGATGCGAGCGAGTGAAAGTTTCATCCGTTCCCTAAAAGGGTCAGTGTACACACGGCGTCAGTATTTTCGAAGGTAAGTGAATGGTGTTATTTTTATCTTTGTCGTAGTTTTTCAGTTTTTTTAAACCTAAAATAAATTACTGTATACCGTTATAATTCATTGATGGATCTACCTTAGATGACATGGATAACGTGCACAGCAGTGGAATCGCGACTTTATTTTTTCATATAAAACAAAATTTTGCTCCATTTTTTTTTTTACTTTCTTGCTTTTTCTGTTTTTTTCTATTATTATTTAATTTCTTTTATATTTTCAAAAATAAAAACTCATTTTGTGCCAAATAATTACTGTTCCGTTTATTATGACTTGCCTGTAAATATTCCCCATTTTCAGGTGCTTGAATAATTCAACTTTTTGGAGCCAATGCCAAAAAAATTATATTCATTTGAAAGCTCATAGTATAAGCTATAAGAGCCTAAAACCATTTGTTTTAATATTCCTTCATTGTAGAGTTAGGAATTTTTTTACAAAATTTTATTTTTCATGCTTTTTGGACTACTGGTCGATTTTTATTAATAACAGTTTTAAACTTTTGACTCTGGAAACTGCTGGGCCATGTAGTGGACACTCCAAAAAGTAACTCAGAATTTTTTGAGATTTTTTGGAAGCCTAGAAAACTTTGAAAACACGACTGTTCCCTGAAAGACCCAGTGTACACACCGTGTTCTTGAAAATATAGTGTACACACGCCAGGTTAATTTATTTTTCCTTTTCTTTTAAAAGAAACTTCACTGAAAATAATTATCCGTAACGGAAAAAATGTTTTTAAATATCCATATCTGCATCCGAAAGTTCATATCCGTAACATCCCTAATTTTTATGATAATTCTATCATGATAGGAACCACATAAAATATTAATCACTTAGCAGTGATGAATTAACTAGGGAGCGTCCATAAACTACGTAGCCTAATTGGCGGGAGGGAGGGGTTATGCGAAAAGTTACGCTGGACTACATGAGGGGAAGGGGGGGGGGGTCAGAGTCGAGCTATGTAGTTTTATTGGAATAATTAAACAAATATGAATTTGTATATGAATATGAAAATTCATGGATAATCTTGAATTACTTATGAGGTGCTTAATATTTTGGATATTTTGAATTTGACAAAACTTCCTCAAACGAATTATGCAACCATATGGTCACACAGTCTTTACATTAAAATTCTTACTGTCAGGGGACGTGTTTTTTAAGGAAATATTCTGTTAAACTGTAAAATGTGCCTTAATTTTCATATTTTATTAATAAAAAGGTTATTATTTTAATTGTATGCTTTTTAAAATTAGAAAAAAGCTACGTTCCGCTATGGGGGATGGGAAGTCAAGGGAAAAGTCACCTGTAGTCTACATGGAGGGGGGACGGGTTCAAAATTGACCAAAATGGAACTACGTACTTTATGGACGCTCCCCTACTAGGGTTTGTTTCACCTTATAACCATAACAAATTTCATTACAGCCAAAGAATTACTGTTTTCAATCCCGAACATTACAGCTTTCATTACATTCTCACGTATAGTTACACCCGCTGTAAAATTTTTACCTCAAAAAATTAATTCTTGGAATAAATGAATTATTAATCTATAATCTGGTGACAATGGCGACATTACATTAAATGAAGTACCTATGACAGGAGATTCAAATATAAAATAAAGTCTCATATAGCTTACAAAATCATAGTTCAGCACAAAAAAATTGTCCAAACTCTCATCTGCTGTATATGGAATTATCGACGCGGTACAGCGTTGTGTCGCAGTTAGTTTTACTTGACGTCGTACGATGTCAGTGATGATCAGCGTGTTAAAAAGGACCTCTATGAACAGTTAATTTGAAATGTCAAAAATTAATCATACATTAGTTTCATAATGGGTTAATTTTTTTTTAAATATCTAATCAGTATTTCAAAGAAATTTTTTTCCGTTAACAATTAAAAACACTTTTACTATTTTTTTAAATAAATTTTCACGGTTATGTTTATATGATAATGAATCAATCTCCTTGTATTTTTTTTTTTATTTTATTTTTACAAACAAATCACCGATTATTTTTATTATTTAATTAATATTTAAATAAATAAATAAAAACTAACGATAAATACTATTATTTTAAACTAGGAAATAATAAATTTTATATTGTAGCGCAACACGTGATCACTGACTGATTCAAATTTGATCTAAGCTAAGGTAACCTAGCGTAACCTAAACTAAACTAAACCTAACATTTCCTAATCTTACCTAACCTAATAACCGAATCGAACCTAGTGAACCTAACTAGATTATAAAATTTAAAACATTTGTAAATAATAAACAAATATTTTACTTCGCAAAATACCACTTTTATTTTGAATACTTCTATGTTAAAATCTTCCTCACGAAGGCAAAGGTTCAGGAAGTTTTTCCAATTATTTTACAATAGTACCTATTCACTTTTTATAGGCATATTTGGAATGTTTTAGACTATGTACCTTTTGGAAAAATGTCGAATAAAAATTACCTGAGCAGGGCCGTAACTAGGTCTTCAGGGGCCCCGGGGCAGAAAGTACATTGTGGGCCCCTACGCCGCCCCCTGGCAAAAAAGCGACGACCTTATTGAACATTACTTTGCCAATAAATTTAGAAATTTGGGAGCTCTTGGGGGCCCCCTTGTATTTTCTTAGGTGCCCTCTTTGGCAGGGGGTCTCGGGGCAATGTCCCGGCTGCCTCAGCCTAGTTACGGCCCTGTACCTGAGTATTAAAGATACATTGTCTTGACAAAATTGGGTAATAGTGGCAAACCAGCAACAGAAATATTTTTTTTAACAATGAACCCACTAAGACGCCACATTCATATTTTACTATATGATTCAGAACAGTACTAAGTATTTATACAAATATTTTTAGAATTTTAAATTATGTACTTTTTGGAAAAAAATTTAAATCAGTTCTACATGGATTTTGAGAAAAAATATTTTCATTGACACCCTTGTCATGTTGTATATCACTTGAAAGAGCATTTAAAATGCTACAAAATGACATCTCTCCCAGCTTTCTAGCTATATTAGAACAGCTTGTAGAGCGATTTAAAAATGAACGTTCGCGTTTTTTTGGCAAATTTTTGGATACTTTACATAGCCATATCTCGTAAGCGGTTTCAGATAAAAATTTAAAATTGGCACTTTTCTTAGTCTTAGTACTTAGTATGAGAATACCAAATTTTAAGAAAATCTGAAATGGTGAGGAAAAATTTCTTTCAAAAGTGTGTTGGTTTGGCATGGAATTAGTCAGCTATAGGAGAGAGGTGTCCGTAATCAGAGGTTCTACTGTAGATGTATCCTTTCAAGTTTCCTACTCCCACATGTTTTGTATTATCATTAAAAAAAAAAAAAAATTAAAAAATGGGTTTCCGTTAGGATTATTTTTATAATTATCCATCAGTGTATTAAGAAAATTGTTTAGACTAATTCACAAAAATTGTATGTCTAGGAAGCGGAACGATTAGAGCCCACCGAGGAACAACAAGGCTACACCTATTTGGATTACAGCGAGAAACGATCATTACCGATCAGTATTCCCGATTATCACTACAGCGAACGCAACGGCGAACGTTTCGTCGTTTTCAATATCCACATGGCCGGTCGACACCTTTGCTCAAGACGATATCGTGAATTCGCCAATCTTCACGCAAACCTCAAAAAGGAATTTATCGGTTTCAATTTTCCAAAATTGCCGGGGAAATGGCCATTTGCGTTGAGCGAGCAACAGTTGGACGCGCGAAGACGTGGCCTTGAACAGTATCTGGAACGAGTGTGCGCAGTACGCGTAATTGCTGAGAGTGATGCAATGCAAGATTTTCTGACTGACCACGATGAACAAACTAATTCCATTCCTGTAGACCTTAAAGTATTATTACCGGATCGAGAAGTTGTCACTGTTTCGGTGAAAAAGAGTTCGAACGCTGATGAAGTTTATCATGCGGTCGTAGAAAAAGTTGGATTGAACAAAGAAATCGTAAAATATTTTTATTTATTTGAAATCGTCGAATACAATTTTGGTAAGTTAAGATCCGTCTAAGATCCTTCATAAAACTAAAAAAAATTTCATGATGTGACCAAGAACTGAACCCGGGTACCTTAGGTAGTTAGACAAGTACGCTATTAACCAGTGTTGGACAAAATTTCCAAATTACGTAGTTGTTTCAGTAAATTAATTACATAATTACAATTATTTTTATTCAAGACACGTAAAATTTAAAACTACTAAATGAATTTTGAAAATTTTCGATATTTTGATAAAATTATCGATATCGAAAATATTTGATAGTAAATAACACATGTGCCAAGTAGTTTAATGTAACAAAATTATCTTTTTTAGAGTTCCGTAGTCGAACGACGAAATCCTATATAAGATCACGGAGTTTGTCGTTTATGTGCTGCCGTTTTGCACTTTACTATAGATGAAAATGACACAGGAAGTGTAAATAAAACTTAAACAAAGTAGGCAGAAAGATATTTTTTGCAATAAGATAGCAAAATTTCTGAAAAAATGATTACAAAAAAGCGTATTGGAAAAATTAAATTTTATATTAATTTTGATATCCTAAACTTCTGATTAGAGTTAGCACCAGTCAAAATTTTTTTATTGTTCCGAACCAAAATTAGCAAAACAGATCAATTATGGAATAACTTCCGTGTCCGTTTGTCTGTCATGACGATTTTCTCTGAAACCATTTAACGTGAAAATTTGAAATTTAACCCAGAGATAGCGGGTTGTAGTAGCCCAGATATCAAGTTGAATTTCGATTCTGGGGGTTAATTTCAGGGGGTAACCTAGATTGATCCAAAATATCCCAAGAAATTAACAAAAAAATTTAAGTAATTCTCTGACAAAATATTATGTATAAAGATACGATCGTTTTTAAATCGAGAATTATAATTTATTTCATGAATCGTCAGGAAAAATTTTTTATCTACCTTCGTATGCTATTACATACATCAAATCCATAATAACTGATAGTATGGAACACTATTTGCGCCGGTACAACTGGCACTTGACTACTTGTTTTCAATTGAATAGATAGTCCGTCAATTAATTATCGAAGACAAGGCAAACCATCTTCCGCCTATCGTCAACTGGCAGTTTCAGCCATTTGGAAATGGTATTAGGAAAACAAAAGTAGTTATACATATTTAATTTTATTCCTATATACGATTAGGTTTTTGAAGAAATTTTTTTTTTGTCATAAATGGAAAGATCATATATAAGTTTTATAAGAAAACTTTTTATTTTTTTTTTAAACGTAATAATTAAGAAGGTTATATGAACTCGTTGACGTGGGCTTCGTGTTCCGCCAGCGAAGCGTTTTGACTCACATAATTTTGTTGGTTGATATGTAATTTATTGTCTAATTAGATTTTTTTCTGTTCTAAATCTTTAATATCACTTTGGAATTGCCTAAAAAACAAATTCATATAAAAATAGTGATCAATTGCGCCTCTGGTGATAAAATTATAAACTATGTCAGGTAAAACATGTGCGTATACGTCTAATTAGGTTTTTGAAGAAAATTTTTTTTGTTATAAATGGAAAGAAACTTCACTATCGAAATATCGATACTAAAGAAATATCGAGCTTGTTTTGTACCACTTTTGTGACAGCAATACAAAAATAAATCCGGAAAAAATGTCCCTCAAGATTTTGAACGTCGAAATCAATGAAACCAACCATCAATAATTTTTCCTACTAAATTTTAATAATTTTGACACTTTTGACATATTACCTTTATGACGTCACAGACATCGCGATCTTTTGTAGTGTTTAACCAAATGATATTTTTTAAAATTTTTCAAGTTTTAATTAATTTATTATTTATTATATATCATTTTTAAAAAATTTTTCGTGTCGATTATCAATATTATTTATGATGTAGAATTGAAATAAAATAAAAAAAATGATATTTATTTTTTATTCAAAAACCCAATTATTTGTGTATCCTGAATACACAAACGATACAAATCATTCGTAGTACCGGAAGTACATACAGGATCAGCGAGGTACCTTAACTACCCTAAATAAAAGATACACAGTGTAGTCCAAACATACTTATCTTAAGTGAGAAAGGTACACAGTATAGCGTAGTTAGTAACGTGCTTGTGGAATAAACTAAGGTACCTGGATTCGGTTCCTTGTCACTCCTTTTAATTATTTATTTTCATTTTACAGAGCGAAAACTTCAACCTGGCGAGTATCCACACAATCTATACATTCAAAATTACAGTACGGCCACCAGTACCTGTCTGGCCGTACGAAAATGGCTATTTTCCATCGAGCGGGAACTTTCTGTGCTGGCACGAGATCCCCAAGCCACCATTTACATGTTTTGGCAAGCTGTAGACGAAGTCAATCGAGGCCACATTCGAGCTGGTGAACGTCTGTATCAGCTAAAAGCACTCCAAGATGCCACGAGAGCGCACGAGTATTTAAATTTAGCGCGTGAATTACCCGGCTACGGTGAAATCGTGTTCCCGCATTGTCCGTGCGATTCCCGAAAAGGTGGACATGTGGTCGTGTCAGTGGGCGCGAGTGGAATCAGACTCCAAGCTTGTTCTGAGGACGGTACACTAGAAGCACAACTAGTCGAATTACATTGGAACGCGATTAGTCAATGGGAAGCTGATGACGAATCTATGGCTTTCTGTTTACAGTATCAGAGACAACAGTCCGACAAAAGTCCTAGATGGCTTAAAATATTCACACCTTATGTAAGTATTCACTAGTAACACTATCTCTTTCTTTCCTACCAATATGGCCGCTATGAACAGCTGATCTCTTTCTTTCACATAAATATGGCCGACACAAACAGCGAATTTCTGTCAATTTTTGCAAATATAACCTATAATAACAGTTTCTATTTTTTTCTTTTAGTATACATTCCTTCAGGATTGCTTCGATCGTATTCTCGAAGAATCGAAATGGGTTGACACAGGTGAATGATAAAACAGAATTAAGCAAAACGTGATAAAAAGCAATAGAAAACAAAATAATATATTTTTAGTTAAAAACAATTCGTCCTAATGATTCCTATATTTTTTTCTCTCTTATGTTTGTCTTTGTCACTCGTTATTAATTACGTATCGTGAATTTAAAAAAAAAATTATATTTTAAAAATATAAATTTATTATAAGAAATATATATATAGAAAAATTATATATTTAAATCGTTGTTTTGTCTTTAAATTCTTTAATTTAAAATAAAATAAAAAATGTTCAGATAATATATGGACGAAGTGATATTTGGAAAATTAAAATGGTGGGCAGCTAAGATAATTTATTTTTATTTTTAGTTTTTAATTTTCTGTCAGTTCTGTTTTTCTTAAATTAATTGAAACCACAAAAGTGTTGACGCAAATCAAAAACTTATAAATTAATAAAAACCAATTAAAGAATAATTACAATTATTTAAATCTGCCACTGAGGCACCAAAATTTAAATAGCTTACAATTTAAATTTTTATTATTTTTTTTTATTCTGTCTAAAAAATTACTTTTGTTCAAAAAAGCGACTGTGATAATTCTATTATTACATTAAATTGTTAGCTATTTGACCAAAAAAAAAAAAAAAAAAATTAGGATGAATCCAAAAATAATCAGTATTAAAAATCTGAAATTTTATCTGAACATTTTAATCATAGAAAAATTAATAGAAAATTAAAACAGATCGTTTTAAATAAAATATGGCCTGGAATTTTAAAGTCTTAAATACATTTTTTCTTCAATTGTGATAATACTTGTCGAATTGAGTTTGCGCAATTCCACGCTATAGTTTTTGAATCAACGGTATTATCACACTTAATTACACAATTTAGTTGCCATTATTAGTGATTTAATTTGAAATTTTGCTCAGAATTTTTTGATTTTTTGGAATTCTAATAAAATTGGTTATGAAACTACTTATTTCTCAACAAACGTGAACCAGTGAATTTGAAAGCTACTTAAAATGGCTTTAATTTATAAGGGTTTTATCTGGTCTAGATGCTTTCATTTCACAACAGTCTTCAAATCGAAACCAGATTGTATCCATAATTGAATTTTTCTTTAAAAATAACTAATTTTATTAAATCCAATTAAAAAAAAATTTATACTACGAATGTAGATGTCAAATTTAAATATTTTTTTCAACAAAATAAAACGAATTTATTATTTTAATTTTTAAGCATATACAAAATAAATGTACCAATTTTACATCTAGTGAAGTCTTTACACAAAATAAAATACTTTATGTTTAAATAATCAAAACATAACCTAATTTTTTTTTATAAATCTTTTATAATTTGTCATTTTGATCATCCGCCATATTGAAATTTATGATACTCTAATATTTTGTCATTTGAAATGTCAAATAATGTGAGGTTAGAATTCGAAATTCGGTGATAATCGAAATTTATTATGAGTCGAAGTGTCGGAGCTAATTTTTAACAAAATTACATTTTTACATTTGAGAAATCGTCACTCACAACACTCAAAAGTTGGTTAACTCTCACCCTACAATATACAACTTGAAACTGTCACGAAGAGGTGAAAATATTATCACTCTAAATTAAAAATTTGCAAAAAGTTTTTAACAAATCACTGTTACTGAAATCATCCTCAAAAATATTTTCAAACAAAAATTAGTAGTAAATTCTTAGAATGTGCAAATTTTTATTTAATTAAAAATTCTAATTATGGTAAAATTTTAATAAAAGTACTTACATCAAATTGCATGCTTATTTAGAAAAAAAAAAAAAAAACAAAAACAATTACAGTAGTTATCAAAAAGTAGTAAAACTTCCATTAATTCATCAACTGTAATAAATTATTTATATTCAAAATTGTACGAAATTTGTTAAAAAAAAAATCATTAATAAAAATATTCTATATTTATAATATCTTTGTACATTTATTTTAAATTGTTTTAAACATACCGCCAAAAATACGTGTTTGCGCATGTTCACGCAATTTATTTGTGATTTGACGGTACATTTAAAACAGTTCAAACATCAACCAGAGAATAGCGCATACAGATTTAAAAATCGACATAATTAGAATTTTATTGTTTTATTTAAGCATAAAGTCGTTTTTGACAACGCAAGAGCAGTTCCAAGAGATACGATCACTCTGAAATTGCACTTACACGAAATTTTACAAAAATCATGTACCTTTATTCATATAAATTTAAAAAAAATATATAAAATTGCATGAGAAAAGCTTTAAATATTTTCATAGCTTAAAATTATATTAGTATTATTCATGAATTTTGAAATCATAGGTAGTGTCTGTCATCCAAACATTCAGTAATCACATTCATTTCAGAAGTAAAATTTCATCTAGTAGTTGCGACATAATTAAATTTCGAAAATAGTATTTAGAATCAATCAGAACTTAAAAAGCTCAATTTATTTTTAGGCGACCGTTAAAATATTTCATATTTCAATCAGTAAGTTGGTAACAAAAATTCAAAATGTGTCTGTCACCAGGGCGGCGACACAGGTACCTGGGATTACATTTCTATGGTCGAGACATTAATTTAACCAACCAAAAATCATCTTTTGTTAATTCCACTTTTACAACGAAATTTTCCAATTCGGTTACCTAGGAATATTGTTTATTTTGTAGAAATTAATATTCCGACTATAGAGATGTAGTTCCGAATAATCCGTGCCGCCGCCCTGGTGTTAAACAATTTTCTTATGTGGTTACCTAGCAATTTTTAAATTAAAATTTCATTCATAGAGATGTAGTCCCAACCTACCTATGTCGCCGCCCTGGTGTCAGACTGTTACATATTTTGAGAAAATAGCTCATTTTTAATCCAAAAATATGTAAAAAAAAGTAACTTTGAATTAAATATTTAAAATTACTGTCATTGAAAACATATGCACAAATCACCTATACTTTGTCATTTCTGATCATCCGCCATATTGAAATTATGATGCATAAATATTTTGTGGTTTGAAATGAGAATTTGAAATTCGGTAATGGTCATATATCGCGCGTTGGCTCTCTCTACATCGTATATCAAAAGCTACATGTTTTAGGACACACAAAAATCATATTAAATACTGTATATACATATATACTTATCTATATATATTTACATATCAACATCAAAGGGTGTAATTAGCATAAATCTTAAGCTCATAGTGATGAAAACACGGATTTAAAATATGTTTTTTTCTTGTGTCCAAAAATTGGGAGTTTTCAGATACTAGGTTGAGACAGAGTACGGGCGATATGTAATACTCCTATATTACTAGCTTTGTATCTAGCCTATAAGAGGAATTGAATTGGTCGCAATCAAAGAGAGACAGACAATGTATGTATAGTGTCCATTTTGCTATACTGCGCATGTGTAGCGGTTCACTTGAAAAATATTAAATAAAATCATATTTTTAATGTTTTCTTGTTTTTAACTCAAGGATAACAATTTTATTTATTTAAATAATAAATAAATAAATGTGTTGCTTATTAAATGAAGTTAATTTTGTAATTTGTGTTCGTACATAATGATAACCTTAGCTAGGCATTTTTGAAGGCATTTTTGAAAATGACAGCGCATGTGCACAACGCAAAAGAGATACTAAAATAAAAAGAGAGAATGATACAGTCTGCACCCTATTTTTTGCGACCAAAAATGCAAAGTAGCAATATAGGAGTATTACATATTTGGTAATGATTGAAGTTTATTATAAATTGAAAATCTCGGAACTAAATTTTGTCCAAATTTTAATTTTTATATTTTAAGAGCTGATATACTACCACCCAGAATTTATACAGGTTGAAAATATCCCTATAGTTATCGAATCGAAATCCCCTCAAATATTTTAGTGCGGTCGTCTAAAAAATACTATTCTAGACTCCCGCGAAAATGGAGTATCACACTTTCAGCTCGGGTGTTTCACACTCGCGTGATAAACCATTTTTACTTGTAGTTACTTTCGTAACTTTTTTAATCGATTAGCAGTCATTTTCTTGAGATCCTCTAATAAGTGAATGCGCATGAACGTGCCATCTCTTTTTTATTGGTTAGTCGTAACATCTGTACGAAATCAACTAAAAGAAAAGGCGGCTTTTTTCAAAACAATTGATTATTAAAGGATTTCTAAAAACTTTTTTGTGCTATTATTTATTATTATTATTATTTTTTTTTTTTTTTTTGTAAATACGTTGAAAAGAGATAAAAAAAATACCATATAAAAATTGTATAATTTGTACTCGCCCTTATTTAACTTTTTAATAATCATTTCTTAAATATAACTAATTCTAGCTCAAATTTTTTACTTTTTTATTTTTCGATAACTTAACGAAAAAAAGGTACATATCACGGAGACGATTTATACAACTTTATATTGTATATTTAGAGAAAGATATTAAACAATGTTAAAATATAAATACTTAAAAATATATAAATTAGTTAAATTATTGTTAATGTTAATGAAGAAATAAATATTTTACAAATATTTACGGCCAAAATCACTTTTATTTCATCAAATTCCTTTTAGGGCCCGTCCACACGCTCAAGCTTTACCACCGACTTACCTGCGCAAACCAGGTTTGTGCAAGTAAGTCGCTACGTTTTTTCCCGTCCATACGTACATGTTTACTTGCACAAACTGGTTTGCGCAAGTAAGTCGGTGGTAAAGCTTGTGTCGTGTGGACGGACCCTTAAAGGTATTTTGTAATTCATGATATTATCATTAGATCGAGTTATTATTGTCAAACAGGTCTGGCGCCAAAAATCAGTGTGACGTAAAAAATCAATTAATTCAAAAAATTAATATTTTTTTCAAAGGTTATTTGTTTAGATATTTCTTTTTCAGGTTAAAGATTCAGTTCAGTTTATAAGAAATAGTTTTAAATCGCCTTTCTTGTTAATTGTAAATATTTATGTGTATATATAAAGTTAGAATTCAATTAATAAAATATTAAAAATAAATTTGTTGCAGTTTTCTTTATTTTCCCTAGAAACAAATTCATTAAAAAATGTAGATAATTCTTAATGAATTAACGAATATGTGTGCAATTTATTAAATCAGCAGTTATTTGAGGGCTTGCAAGCAACTTTTAGTAGCATAAAACTTGGTATCTCTGTTGGCGAGAGTAATATTTTTATTATTAAAACTATTTTTTTAAGATCAAGGAAAATAAGTACCACGAATGCAATGAAACTTCTTTATTCAAGAATGCTTCATGTTATTCCTGGCACTTCTTTTCCTTGGTGTTATAAAATTATTATCAATAGGATACTTTAAAACGTCACCAACAAATGTCAAATGCAAGTCTACTGCAAGTGCTTAGTATCATGAATGTACCCACTCGTTCAAAATTATTGGATTTTATCACACAAAGAAATTACCTCATAAATACTCCCATAAAAAAAATAACATATTACACTACTGAAGTTTTAGTAAAAGCACGAGCTGACCGATTTACCAAAAGCATTAGGTCTTCGAAGTGTCGCTTCGAAGCCCTAAAAAATTAAAACCGTTAAAATTTGAATGAAACATTCAAATTCTAAATATTGACTCCCACATATCGACCGGATTAGTGTTCGCTCCTTAGTTGAAATCCTTAAAAAACATTTTGATGGTGTCTAATCCATTGAGGAATGTTTTCGTATTACTGGAAAAAATTTTAGTAAAATGACGTCGTAAAAATTTAAAAATTTTTTTCCTCGTATCAAGCTTTATGCAATTTGAATTACGATACTTTGACTAAACTAGATTAATTTGCGTGTGAACCACAAACCAATGAACACTATTATATTATACTATACTAGACAAAGCGTAAAGCCAGTTTGTTGGCAATTTTCTTGAAGCAGGTAACAGGCTGAGACGGGTGAAATTTAAGGAATATAATGTATTGTCCATTTTTGGGCAAATGGGACTATAATTATTGCAGGACATATTGTATGTATTTCTAGAACACTAGAAACAAACTAAAATCAAAAAAGTGTGGATCGCTTGGAGTTATTTATTGGTCTGTCACAGCTTAAGGGGAGGTTTACTCGAGAGTCCTTAAAGATTAAGTATTTTTCTAGAATTTTTTTCTCAAGAACGGAAGTAAATGTCAATCTCAAATTTTGTACACATATTTATTAAGTATTAAACTATACAAAAAAAATTTTTCAAGGAAAAATATAAAAAATTGTCCATTTTATAGATACTGCAGTGTGACGATCCGAAAATCCAATGCCTTGTTGGCGGACATCCTAGCGCCGGTAATAAACCACCGAAATCCAAAAACAAAAAAGATTTATAAAATATATGAAGAGTACCGGCACCTCTACCTTTAATATCAATAAATTGCTGAAAGAAAAAAAAATGGCGGATGTTTGAACTTTTGATTACGATTTTTATCTTATTTTTCGCTCTTTAAAGTAAACTTAAAAATAAAAAAAATATTGAAAGTGTATCGAACTTAGGTAGAGGTGCCAAAGAATTGAATTATCTTTAAAATAAAAAATTAAAAAAAAGGATCCATCGAATAGTTTTTGAGTTATCGTGTCCGCCAGTTCCAAAAATGTAGTTCCGAGATATTATAAAATATATATAAAGAAACGTATTTTCAAAATTTTATATTTAATACTCATTATTGCGTAAACTACTTTTTTGAATTTTTTTTTTATAGAAGGCTGGATTCGGTTAATGTGCAAGAATCTTGTTTTTAAATTATTTTCAGTAAAATCACTTTGGGAACATATTCTACACATAATTTGCTATCAATTTCGGCAAAAAAAAAATCGATTTTTTTTATCAAATCTCAAGTAAACCTTCCCTTAAATTACTTTCAGCAAAATCACTTTGGGAACATATTCTACACATAATTAGCTACCAATTTCTGCAAAAAAAAAAATCGATTTTTTTTAACGACTCTCAAGTAAACCGAATGCACGACAATTATTATGTATTGTTGAAATCATCGTTAGTAACACTGCATGGATCTCTGTCTGCATGTAGGTGTTATGTAGCTGTGTGTGTGACTAATCACACACATGCAAACATCAAACCCACACGATTACAAACAGTGTGAACCTACACAACATAGTGGAGAGAAGTGGAAGGGATTTTTTATCTATGCAGGTATCACTATAGTATAGAGATAGCAACAGTTTCCTCTGTTCTCTGTGGCGAATACCATTTTTTTTTCACTTATTATTACACGAGAGGTTTGTATTTTTTCGAATAAATTTGGGTTTGTCTAACGAAAATTTGTTGCCTAGGAATTTAACGAGAAGAACTGTCAACTAACAAAAATGCGACAGCGAAACTGAAGCGTTTTTGGGTTGACAGTTCTTCGAGTTAAATTGCTTTTAGGCAAAAAATTTGAGTTGTAGAAAACACAAATTTATTCAGAAAAAATATATAACTCAAGTGTAATACGGTAAGATAATTTAACGAATAAAATAAATTTATTATTTAATACATTGTTACTATTGTTCTGAAATCAGTTAAATTTACCAATAAGAATTTTTGTTTCGTTTTTATCGTGTTTACCTATACAATGAAATGACCAATTAAATGTTTTGTACTATTTTTTTCGCTGTAAAAATTTGTCCTAACTTTTTTTCCATGATAAAAGTGAAAAAACTGTAATATTCTTATGGAACTTGATACATGAGTTAAATTATCTTTCAAAATTTTGCAGTTTCTTCTCAAAAAAGTAAAATTTTATTATCAATATTATATTTTTAAAATAATTATTTGAAAACGTTACTACGGATACAATCGGTTATTGCATTGATTACTATATTACAGAATATTATTAGGTCGTATCTGGCTGCCTCATTACAAATTGATATAATTAGTCTATATAATATAGGTAATATGTATAATATGTTCACTGGTCTGTGGTGTGAACTTTTCATTTTTGCTCTCAGAATTACTATTTTCTGGTGATATTATATCTTTAATTTGGGTAAAAATGAAAAGAACGACTTGGAAAACCTATAATTCGCTTCCAGTTTCATTATTCTGTATTTTTATTTTAGTAAATTCGCTAACTTCATCAAATTAGAAATATTTCCTTTTTCTTAAAATCAAGCTTGATGGAAAGAGTTTCTCATTTGTGTCACATCAAGTTCGTCGGCGCCACTATCGGCACCAGTCACTAAAGTCACTACTTAAGTCACTCTAATCCTGTCTAGTTTAAGCCCAGTCCGTATAACTTTTATCTGAAATAAATTTTAAATAAAAAAGCGAAACATTTTGAAAATTTTTTAATTATTTTTATTCTAAAAACATTTTATACACGCATTTTACTTCAAAGAACAATGGCGTTATTTTATGTATTACGTAGTGACATATTACATAACCTCAAAAATGATAAAAAAACTAATTTCTAAATATTACAAGGATTTTCATGTGACATACTAACATGTGAACAACTAAAATCTTCATGAACGGGTATTCGGAACAATTTCCCCGGTGGCATACAAACACACACTTTGTATTGCGACACTGATTTACTCAAAAGCGTGCCTGACACAATTGGAATTTTTCTAATGTCGATATAGATCCCCTCTTTTCCACTCAGTATCAGCGACCCATTATCCGTCTTTAAATAAATATCCTGATCCGCGGACCAAACAATCTCGCGACTTTCCATATTCGTCCCTTCGTTGCCACGTAAACGCGCGTTGGACCGTGCCCGTAAATGTAAATTTTCATTAATACCACTCGAAATTCGATTCGTATTTACAATTTTCGCGTTTAAATTTAGCGTGGTATCGTTAATATGAAATTTTGGATTGTCAGTACTGAAAATTTTGTAGCCCGTATTGGGTTCATTCACTTCAAATTTTCGCATATATTTAACAGTTGTACCGTTATGATCGAGTCGAAATTTATTTTCCGGTCGAGAATTTTTATCGACCAGATTAAATAATAGCGGGGCATTATCGCCAGTAATTTGGACCGGTTCGTCTGCAAAACCTTCTAGTTTTCCATCGCGTTTATAGAGGCGATCCAAATCTGTATTTTTATAGAATTTTAAAAGGGATTCTTCGGGGATAATTTCGATGCTTTCCATTCCTTCGCCCAAACGTAACACGCCCAATATAATAAAGGTTAGTATTAGATTACCGACGGCTAGTACGAATAGAAGGCATACTAACGTCCAAAATGCGATTGTTTTTCGACCTCGCAAACCGGCAGTTTTCAACGAATTGTCTTCTTGTAGTGTCACATAATCGGTTTTGATGCTATTACTCATCGGTGGAATTGATTTTAGTAGGGCTTTGTCACTTCGTGTGGTGTAATTATCAATACGGCCATCCTCGTGTATGCCAGAATTAGCCGGTGATCCAAATTTTGGATTTAGTGCTGTGTCCATTGTTGTCAATGAACCTTTAAAATATATATTATACATTTCCCCAAAATTTATTACTTGGAACGTTTAAAATTATCGTACCTTATGTTTTAATTGTTGAAAATTTGTTTTATTTCTTTTTATTATCACATTTTTTTAGTTTGAAAAAATTGTGTAAAAGTAAACGTATAAAAAAATCAATAATGTGCGTCTTTGTAGTATGCAGAGAAGTAACCACAATAATATAATAAAACTATGTAAACGTAAACGCCGTAAACGCAGAGATACTTCGATGTTTCCCGAATTCGTGAATCGAATTAAGTCGAACTATATCGTGTATACCGTGTATACGATATTCAAATCTAAATTTAGAATTTGTAAATATTTTGGTATTTTTAAATAATTCTATGCATTATCATAACATATTATGTCCAATTTTAATGATGAAACAAAAAAATTTGATAACTAGTTAGAAATTTTATTTTAAAAATCGTCATTTTTTAACAAATATTCAAATTAGTGAAAACGCGCCATTTCTTGAATATGACGTAACATTTTGTAGCTAGATATGTCGATTTTGATAATTTTGATCGGTGAGGTGAAATTGTGTTTTCTTTTGAATATTTCCACTAGCTTATATATATAGTAATAATAATCGGCCAGAATTCTAATAAATACTTGCTTTTACTTTGACATTTTACATGTCCCTGCTACTCTGCATATAGTCCATTATAAAAAAATGGACCGTATTCTGACCCGCTGTAACTAATATACCAGATGGCGTTGATGTACAGGGAGTTAAAATTAGAGTCGGGACATGAGTTTCGATAGTTCGGTATTTTTCATCAGATTCATCTAAAATAAATTGGAAATAAATTAAATATTTAAAAAAATACTTCAACTCAACCTAGAAAGATTAATTAAATTAAAAAAATTTAATTTTTCGTTAACACATAACTTGGTAACGATACTTTTGTACTCAATCATATGATAATTAATTTTGACATCCATTTGATGAAAAATGCTCACATGTCCCAACTCTATTTAGTATACTCCCCTACCATCAGCGCCACCTAGCAAACTGTGACAGTCATTGGCCCGTCCTTGAAAACAAGTGGCAGGGACATGGGCATTTTATGAATATAATCAAAGTTTTGAGGTTATAAATACTGACATTGACGTTTAGTTGCTTCAAACTGTGATGTCACTATAGTGAGGTGTTTTTCCCGCCTTTTTCTCATTTAAAATTGTAGGGTTATTTTTTTTTTGATGATTTTTGATGAAAATAAAAAAAAAATCACTTAACTGATATGGAAAAACAATGCTTTTAGAATATTGTTGTAACTTCAGTTAAGTATCCTATTGTTGATCACTAACTATAAATGTACATAGGCGGTCATAAACTATTAAAAATTTACCAAGTGCATGTTAGATGACGCAAAATTAGGGTTCTGTAATAATTTCAAATAAAATTATGAGAATGATAAACCATAATATTTTTAAATTTCCTATATATTTTATTCCGAAAATTGTGTAAACTAGCCACTGACTACGGAATCCTGATTTAATGCGTGTCTAGCATTCACTTGACGAATTTTTTACATTAGCTGGAATTTTTCAATTTTATTTTAATCAGATACGGCACTATGTCTGCGTATATGAATATGTACTTTTGACAATGGGATATTTGACTAATTTTTGGAAACTATTTTGAAATACGCATATTTATGCCTTATGTATGTAGATATTATTCATTTTTAAAAAGTAATGTTCTCAAAATTTTTGCAAAAACGTTCATTAGCTGTCAATTCTCTAAATAACGACAGGTGTTCTGTAACTAAAACAAAAACGCTCTTTATTTTCCTTACAACTAGGGAAAGAAATTGTTAACTTTTTTGGGATTAATTAAATTTGGGTTAATATCCATAGTTATATTTCATAACTGTATTTTAAAGTACCTCGTCCCTTCTGGTGACAGAACTGGAGTATACGAGAACGTGACATCACAGGCCGTTTGATCACGTGGTTTTAATTTTTTTTTTTTTAAATTAAATGATAATAATTAGGATAAATTAGCATAAAAATTTTTTTTTACTATAAATTTTCATTAAAAATTGTTTTAATTGTTTTCCCTCAATGTTCCGTAATATCAAATACCCTATTTTTTGTATTTTTAATAGATTTGAGCGTTCCTTTATAGTATTCTATATTTGCTATTTATAAAATAAAACAGGGTTAAAACACTTTACTTTGCACAAATACCGTTTTTATTGTATTAAAAACTCTTATGACATGTTTCGGTTCAATATGACCATTATCAAACAACTTGTTTGATAATGGTCATATTAAACGAGTAGCATAAACCTGGGAATTTTTCAATAAAACATCCACAATTTTAAGTTAAAAACTTCTCTTTTTATAATTTAAATTTCTTTATTAAATATGTATTAATAACATTACGCATTAAAAAAAGTATAAAAATAAATAATATTATCCTGTATCAGAAATACAGTGTGTAACAAATTTATTTTCAACATCATAAAAATTTATTTTGTACAGGGTTCACAAAAATAATTTAATTCTATTTTTGTACTAAATTTATTTTTAATTAATCCGTTTCACGTTCTGGATCGTGCATTCGATGTATCGTCAACTCGGGTCTGGCGCTCACATTTGAAATATCCTGGGGCGTCAGAAACGCAAACTGACATTCAGGATGTTCGTCCGCATGTTGTAACAACAAATCCATTATGATTCGTCGATTTACTTTATCCTGAAAACGAAAATCGAGAAATTTAGAGTTGGGATTTTTGCGATTAACACTATGAAGCCCGAGCACTTTCACAATAAACTTCCCCGGAAGCCGGTAATATTTTTAAAGAAATTTTATGTAAACAAATACATAAAATGATTCCACAGAACATTAAATGATTCAACATATATGTGTTATGCAAGGTAGGAATATCCAAAAGATGAATAATAGTTATTACAATTATTATCATTTTGATAAAACAAACATATATGTACATACAAGCATACAACACACACATGCATTCATATGTGTATAAAAGTATTATTTTAAATAAAAGATGAAGCTAGATATTTTGATGATAAAACATTCCATATATTTATATGTACAAAAAACCCCGCAAAGAAATTTTACTTTTAACGGCATTATATTACGTACACGCGTCACGACCTTGCCGCCCGATTGTAAATAAATGCATAAGGTCTACGAAGCGTCATTGACTCTTCGTAGCCCTAAAAATGAAAAGTGTCCGATTTAAAATATTACAAAATCTTTTTTATAAATATTTTTAAGTGTTTTGTTTATTCTAATGATTTAGGAACCGGATTCCGGTTCCTAAATCATTGGGTAATTGGTTAAAACGAAATCATTAAACGCTTGAAATCCCAATTAAAACTACGTTGATTAGTTTTGTTTATTCTAAATATTGATCGCGGTCGGCCTCTGCGGATGTTTTGTTTATTTTCGGATGCCGAAACCGTGGACTGAAAGTGTTAATAATGTCTCATCATAAGTTATTAACCAAAAATGTTCGGACTTCCAAACGGGTTAAAAAATGCTTGTTTTTTGGATCACTTTTTGAACAACTTACCATGAATACATCGAATTCATCCATGAAATAGAATGGAAATTTGACACACCGCCAGAGGGCCATGATAAATGCAACGGTGGCGTACGAACGTTCACCGCCAGATAGCGTGCGGGTGTCGCTACTTTTTGTTATGTTGGTTTGCGTTTGGACGTGAATTTCCAATTCTTTTTTATCGTGATCAATTTTTATGTGACCCTCATACTTCCGAAGTGACAACACGTTGTGAAACATTTTCTCAACGATTTTTCCGACTCGTCGAACGATTTTCGTGTAATCGTTCATCCGTTGATCAATAGATTCCTCAATCAATTTTAAACTGTTCGATAATTGGGTGATCACATTTTTGGCGCCGGTGTACTTTTCTTGACTCTTAAAGTACATCTCGCGCACGTATTCAGGATCGTCGTTTTGTGATTGGATATTGTCGATGGAGTTGCGCAGAACATTTTTCGCATGTTCGATTTCATCTTCGGATCTAAAATAAAAAAATTAAATCCCATAATGTATGTATAGAAAAAAAAAATTAATTTCTTGCGATTAACGTAGCTAATAATTTCTAGTTTGAAGACTGTTTGTTGTATTTGAGTAGGTAAGTTACTATTAAAAAATAATAAATTTAATGTTAAAACTGGTTAGATTATAAAAAGAAATTAAGCCTGAAAATTTAGTAGTGAAACAGTGCAAGAATTAAATTATAAAAAATAAAAAATTGTTTCGTAATTTAGATAAATTATGATTATGGTTAAAAGGATAGTAAATTTCATATCTTAAGCTACTTTTCCACCTAACATCTAGATTTTATAAGCCGATTATGCCGACTATAACCGATTGAAAAAACGACTACTTAATATAATAAAAAAAAAAATGGTGCCAAATGTCACTTTAGAGAAAAAAACTTATTTCTTGCATATTAGTAAATAAAAGCACTTTACTTTTCAAAATACCACTTTTATTGAATATTAAAACTCTTATGACATGTTTCGGTCAATATGACCATTCTCGTGATAGTCATATTGACCGAAACATGTCATAGGCGGCCTTTACACGATCAGTAATACTGTCAGTATTTTGAAATACTGACATTATTACTGATTGTGTATTGACAATACTGAAGTATTCATATCTAGGATTTATATTATAAAAATAATGATTCATTATTTTTGTCAGTGAATACTGACAGTATTACTGATCGTGTAAAGGCCGCCATAAGAGTTTTAATATTCAATAAAAGTGGTATTTTGCAAAGTAAAGTGTTTTTATTTACTAATATCAAATATGGAATACCATAAAGTAACACACAAATCTATTAAACTTATTTCTTGCAAACTATTAATATATTTATTAAAAAAATAAAAAGGCAGTTTTTTGGTCATTGTACAATTTAACATGCTACTAAATTTTAAGTTAGAATTTATTTTTTCATCAATAATGTTCATTAAAAATAGATTTTGATATACATTTGCTACATCTGTCACTTTTGTACATGAAATTTTTTAGCTTTCGCCTATTTGATTTTTAGGTGGGGGTTAATTTCAATTGAAAAAGTAGAAAAATTTCTACTACTAAAATTATCATTTTATAACGTCTAGATTTTATAAAATCTGAATTTTAAGTATGTTACACCTACGATTACACTAAAATTTAAGCCACGGCCCCGTAAAATTATAATTTTATAAAATCTAGAAGTTAGGTGGAACAGTAGCTCTAGTTCCTTTATTTATTAAAAATTATTTTAATTTTTTTACAAATATTCTACTTTTGCCAAAATTAACTCTTTAAATGATTAAGACGAGTTTACTCGTCCTGCAATATGGCGGCTCAAAATGCTGTGATATGTAAATATTCACTAGTACAGGTGCCTCCATCTGTGACAAATTTTCCGAAATACGGTATAATTCTAAATAATATTCAATTTTATCAACATAGTTCAGTATAATTTATATTTTGTAAATTCTTAGGGTTCACTTTTTGATGTTGGGATCTTTGATTTTTTTTTCTTTTTCTTCTTTTGTAATCTTATCTATTGTACTTATCATTGGCAGTAAAAAGTGGGGCATTTTTAGACAAAAAATTTTTTACATATGGTTTGTTTAAAAGAGTTAAACATAACTGGGGTGAATAGACACGCCTATCCGAGAAATAAATTAGGGAGATAAATATTACCTGCATAAATTAGTCTACAGAAAAATGCTAATTTTCTTGCAAATAAACAAATGAAAAAAGCATGATGAACACTTTTTACGATCAAAAATACCAATTATCACAATATTTAACTGGATGTGTATACCCTTGAAGTATTTTAGATTGCCTATATGTTGGATGAGTTAACTCGTCTTAAACATCAAAGAAGTTTTAATGGTTTTATAAGGCGAAATATAACACAGCCCCGTGTTCGATTTGTGGTATAAAAAATTCCAGTGCATTTGCGCATGCGTATTGCTAAACCGCGCGAACATATTAGCAAAAATTTAAATATGTAACGTCTATAAGCTTCCAAATACGGTAGTAGACGTCAAATAATTTGAATTTTTGTTTGCGCGCTTTCATAGTGCACATGCGCGAGAACTTTTTATATCACAAATCGAACACGGTCCAGGATTATAAAAATAAGTAATTTTAAAAACTTACCGTGGATTCTCGATGGGGTTGCCTTTTTTCTTGCTTAAGTGCTCCTTGACTTGTTTCGAAAATTCCTTTTCCGTGGCTTTCTTTTGTTGTATTCGTTTCTTGAGGTCCGCAAGTTTTTGTTTGAAAATATCACAACGTGTTTGTCGCTCATTCTGTTTGCTCTCTTCATTGTTTTTTTCTATCTAAAAAATAGAATTCGACATTAACCGATTGTGAAATAACGTATAATTGGATCATAATGGGTTAAATTTTAGTTTTACGTACCTGTAACGGTTCTAATCGATTTTGTAACGTTTTAATGGTTTCTTTTACTTCGTTCAATTTCGCCTGATATTCGTCAATTTTTTTCTGTAATATCTCACATTCTTTGGTACATTGTTCCTCGCTTTGTTTGGCTGTCTCAATTTGTTTTTTCATCTCTTCCAATTCTTGGATCTGTTCAGGGGAAAAAAAAGAGGAATATAGGTACAACGTCATCAAATTAAAATTACGTTTTTCCCAAGTCAAGGGTTATGAACGTGATTTGGTTAACATTTTACTGTCCCCGTTTTCGGCATCCGAAAATAATCACAACAATCATAGAGGCCGATCGCGATCAATAATTACACATTATATGTACGATGTTACCACAAATAAGTATTTACAAAAACAAACACACCCTCTGTATAAACATTTTTAGAATAAACAAAACACAATTTATAAAAAATATTTTATATTATTTTTTTCCTTTTATATATGTACATATATTTATTTTTATCACCTTATTATCTTACTTCCTGTTATTGATTTTATTAAAAATATCAATGTATATGTACGTATGTTTTACACATAATTATGTTGAATCATTTTATGTATTTGTTTACATAAAGTTCCTTTAAATATATTATCGGCCCCTGTGAAAGTGTACGGACAGTATAGTGTTAAATTAGGATGACTTGAGTATGAAGTTTTTATTTTTACTATAAAAATTATGAAATTCGTTTTAAAGATATATAACGGTTTCGAAAAAAGTCATTTTTATATCCTACAAGTCGAATTATGGTAAAAATAAAAAGAAGGACTTTTGTTTCATCATTTTATTTAAGGTTTTTGAAACACTGAAAAATTTTAATAAACTTGGTGACGTCATCAAGTTAAAATTACTTTTTTTGTAAATTTTTTATGGTTTTTAAAAAAAGTTTTATGAAAGTTATTAAATCTTTTAATCTTGACTACCAAAATAAGGGAATTCCTTGTAAAAATGTAACAGATTCGGCAGAAATATTTTTCTATTGGCGATAAAATGAAAATAGAAACTTCGAAAATTTGTTATTTATTTCTAATCTCATCATTCTATTTTTTTATTTACAGGTATAGAAGCTTCCAAAAAATTTTAGTAAACCTACCTGGTGACGTCATCAAATTAATTTTTCTCAAATCACGGTTTAATTACACAAAAAATATTAATCCGTTGACAGTTATGAGGAATTATAACGAAATGTACAACTGATACACTGATAACTAATACACCAATTATTGTTATAAGGTACATAAACCAACATAACTCGCTCTCTGTTTAGGCATAATAGGTACTACAAATATTTGACGTGCTGCACAATATGTAATGTATTGTAGAACACATCGCACCACTGCGGTACCTACAGTGCCTAGACAGAGAACGAGCTACGTTTGTTTATATATTGAATTTTTAACGCGGTTCAACGTTGTATCGTAGTTAGTCAGTTTTCACATAATTAATTGTAGATAATTTTACTTTGTGAAAATCCATAATGTTTATGGTGAAGAAATTTTCAATTTATATAGAGATATATTATTTATCACTAACTAGTTTTCGGTTGATTAAACCACTATCACGGGAAATTTGAACTGAACAGAATTCAGTTTGGATAAAATAATATATATAAATTAAAGACAATAAATGGACTGGTTAAGAACTGGGAAAAACCCAGAAGAGAGGTAAACAAATACACGTGTACCGGAAACAAGTGGCAAATACGAATTTGACGTTGAACGAGTTTTAGGTAGATAGCAAATAGTGGGCGGGGAGATTAAATAATGAATATTACCAAAGATTTTTAAATTTAACTTGAATAATTGTAAATGTAATGTTGAATAATATATATAATTGTAGGAATTAAAAGGGAATAAAAAGATTAAAACTTCATTTTAGAAATAAAAAGATTAAAACTTCATTTTTGGGATGTTTTATTAAGAATATCTTAACCGGAGGATACTGAAAATAAATACTGGAATAGAATTAAATAAATATGTTAAGAAGAGGAGATTTATTTAGGTCAATTTGACCATTTAAAACAGTTACGTTTGGATCATTATTTAATTTGTTTATTTCTAATGCTTCTAATATATTTAATTTCTGTCCTTTTTTTATTTTCTGTCCTTTTTGTGAAATTATCGGGGGTCCATTTTTTGGATAAAAGTCTTAAATATGTTTTTAACTGAACCTAATCCATTGAGAAATGCGTAATTTTGCCAGAAAATTTATAAAAGTAGAAACTTTTCAAAAAATTTCTTTTTTTTTCGGATATTTAATTTACAAATAAATAATAAGGTGTTCCATTTAAAAATCCGAATTTGCGTGAAATTTTGAAAACTAAAAGAGAAAATTTTTGAATATCGCAACCGGTTATTCCAACCGGTAGCTACAACTCCTATTTAAACAATTTTTTATTGAGTCGCAGTGAGACATTACCACCTCAGAAACTATTAAATAATAATCGTTCAACTCACAAGAATATCCGTATTTCGATCTTCCGGATCAAGTTTGTACTCCAATTTCCGTTTTTGATGTTGAATATGGATCTTTCGTTGCCGCAACTCGTTGACGTGGGCTTCGTGTTCCGCCAGCGAAGCGTTTTGACTCACATAATTTTGTTGGTTGATATGTAATTTATTGTCTAATTCGATTTTTTTCTGTTCTAAATCTTTAATATCACTTTGGAATTGCCTAAAAAACAAATTCATATAAAATTAGTGATCAATTGCACCTCTGGTGATAAAATTATAAACTATGTCAGATTTAGGTTTTTGAAGGAAAATCTTTTTTGCTATAAATGGAAGGATCATATGTAAGTTTTATAAGAAAACTCTTTTAATTTTTTTTTAACGTAATAATTAAGAAGTTATATTAAATTTAAAAAAAAAAAACTTTTCAAACTTAGAACCGATAACGGGCCGATAGTTCACGAGCGCTTATGTGACATAATAAAGGTTATATGGCCTGAACATAGCTACATTAGTGTCTTTTTATTTTCAAATAGATTATAAACTACTGGCCGATTTGTGATGGTCATTTCAACACCCGTTAAATTTAAGAAGATAGAATCTTGGATACTTACTCTACACAGAAGTTCAGTTCGGCCGGGTTGAGTCGAATAGGCTTGCCAGAACTGAATTTTTATGTAGAGTAAGTAGTATCCAAGATCCTATCCTCTCAATTTAACGCGTGTTGAAATGACTATTGCAAATCGGCCAGCAGCTCTCCTACTATTATTGTTGCTATGAAATTATTGTTACTATGAAATTATTGTTGCTCTGAAATTCTTGTTTCTATCCAAATTATTGCTTGCTATAAACTTCACTGTCGAAATATCGAAACTAAAGAAATATCGAGCTTGTTTTGTACCACTTTGTGATAGCAATACAAAAATAAATCCGGCAAAAATGTCCCTCAAGATTTTGAACGTCGAAATCAATGAAACAACCATCAATAATTTTTCCTACTAAATTTTAATAATTTTGACACTTTTGACATATTACCATTATGACGTCACAGACATCACGATCTTTGTAGTGCTGTTTTTAACCAAATGATATTTTTAAAAATTTTTCAAGTTTTAATTAATTTATTATTTATTATATATCATTTTTAAAAATTTTTTCGTATCGATTATCAATATTATTTATGATGTAGAATTGAAATAAAATAAAAAAAATGATATTTATTTTTTATTCAAAAACGCAATTGGGGACAGAAATCTAATGAGGAACACGTTATTTTATATAATTTATATTTCTATCACCAATTAGACGTAAATTTACACGCAAATTCGCAAAAGGAGCTTACTTTATCACATCGGCGGTACTCGCTTGGAGTAACGTAGCTGGTTTGAACGCAACGGCGTACGATTTATAATCGGGATACGGAAAATAGAGATCTCCATTCAATGTGATACATTTACTGCAGTTTGGAGGAACATTCTCAGCATTTGATAGAAATCGCATGGCTTCTTCGTCTTTGGGTAGCAAAAGTATCGTTTCAATTCGCATTCGATCAATCAAACAATTCTCGACAACCGGATCGGAGATTTCTAACGCATCCTGTAGGCTCTTGTAACCACGTGGTGGCTGTACCCGATGACGACTTACATCGTGCACCTGGTGGAAAAATTTACTGCTAATAATCTGCGGTTTGGAGCCGTCCCGGAAAACTGTGGAGAATATTTTGTCTAGCATTTTGTAATCGTGCGAATCGGTCACGCAGAAGGTTCTCAATAAACCGTGTTTTAAAAACAGTTCAATTGCGCCAGCCCATTTTCGATCTTTCACTTTTATATATTTGCCTAACGGTCCGCGGGGTAATTCGTGGAATTTTTGTTTTTGTCGTTCAATTTCTTGTAGACAATTCACCATGTTTTGTCCGTAGAGCGAAATGATGTTGGTTTGATTGGTTAATGAGCGGATTTGTGCCTTTTTTTGTCCTGTAAAATAATACGGAATACTCAATGTGAAATCTGATTGACATTAAAAAAAAAAAATCACCAAATGCGTGTTGAACACACCTTAAATCAAGGTTCTTTACTAGCTAGACTGCTAGAGTTTCCGGGTTTCAGATTTATTAAAATTTTAACAAATAATTTTAAATTCAGTAATTTCACTAATTCTTAATCATATCTCCCTAATTCAAATAGTTCCAAGTAAATCACTATGAATTAGTGAAATCTGACTAATTTAATTAGTAAAATTACTTTAGTGATCTAATTCGTTTAATGATAATGATAGTAGAAATAAAAAAAAAAAATAAAATAAATTATTAAAAAGCGTGACCAGCATTTGAACCCAGGTACTCTATTTCACTAGACCAGTACGATATCACTTACAAGGAACATCACGGGGGTGTACCCCTCCGATTTTGTTTATTCTTTGATATGTTGTAGAACATCGAAAAATAAGAGACACGTATTTTTTTTAGCGGCTGTAAAACGGTTTGAAGGGGTAAAATTACCCTTCAAAAATTGGGGTAAAAATTTAATTTTTCAAATATCTCGAAAACTTGAATATTTAAACCATTCTGTGTTTTCTACTTTGACATTCTATATATTACTAGATGTCACTCTATGTTATATGTCACTAGAGTCCCTATAATAAATAGAGTCGTGACATGTCATCCATTTTCTGTCCAAAATAGAGCGGGAAGCTTCAAAATTAATTATCACATGTTTGAGTAAATATTTTTGAGTATATAATTATTGTTAATAAGTTATGAATTAATGAACAATTAAAAAATTTTAATTTAATTATTCTTTCAAGGTTAAACTAAATGAATTTTGTTAAATATTTAATTTATTTTCAATTTATTTTACCCAACTTTGGACAGAAAATGCCGGAACCAATCAGTCTATTTACTATAGGGACTCCACTAAAAATGATATTCGCTCCAAGCGGAAAGTATAGCCACCTGTATCAAATGATTATTTAACAATTTATCAGGACATTTTACTATTTAAATGAATGGAAAATATATTAAAAAGCTGAAATTTGTTTAATAAAAGCCATACATCTGCTCATTTTACCTCAAAAATGTCTGAAAATAAAATGTTTTTCAATAATTAACCACGAAAAAGCATAAGAGGTAATTTTTATGATATTTTTTTGAAAATTTCAAAATAAAATGACGTTTAATAGTAGGATTACAAATAATTTTTTTTTATTATTTTCTAGAATCTGGCAAATAGAAATCGTAATAAGTACTCGCTTTGAAAAAATCAAACAAGTATTTAAAAAAAATTCTTTTTCGTAAAGAAAATAGTAAAATTATGTACAAATACCGCCCTGATAAACAGATATATTTGTCCACAATGGGCGCTATAGTCGATTTTTGTATCCCCTCCAGGCAAAAGTTCATAGCGAATAGGTCAAATCAATTAAAATTGATCTGACGTCATTAACAAATGAAGCAAAATCAGATATACAAACTTAAGTTACTATAATAACAAAAAAAGAGACAGAAAACTAAGATCTAATTCTAAGTCTAATTTTGTTTCATTTGTTGCATTTGTTTGATGACGTCAGACCATTTTTAGTTGATTTGACCTATAACCAGGGCTGGGAAAAATGATTCATAGAAACCATTTAAAATAGAAAATGGTTTCCAAAAATGCATTTAAAATACAAAATGGAAAATAGTTTTGCTGAACATATTTAAAATTGAAAATGGAAAATAGTTATTTAAAATGGATTATAAAATGCAAAATGCTTTTTTTACTTTAAATTTATTCTATAAAGTTTTTTAAGAAAATTCTGTAAAGTTTTCATGATATGAAAACGAAACTTAACTCTTCAAATATTGTTACTTAAAAATATTGTAAAATTTAATTCAGCCTTGACATATTCAAACCTTGATTACGCTACGACTGCAACTTCTAAATAAAATTATGAAAGTCATTAACTTGAAATACAAAAATATTTCTTATCGACGTATCTTAAAAATAGTAGTACACAACTTGCGTCAGAAAAGTTTGACTTAAGAGAACTGCAACTTTAGTAACAAATTTAACTCAAATGACATTACAACTCGAGTTACAAAAAATTTGAGTTGTATACATATAAATTTGAGTATACGTGCATTTTCATTTTAAATGTAAAATGGATTCAAATTTCCATTTTAAATACAAAATGGAAAATGGTTTGACCGAACTTATTTAAAATAGAAAATGCAAAATGCCATTTTGTATTTTAAATACATATTTAAAATGAAATCATTTTAAATAGTTCCCAGCCCTGCCTATAACAATACTAAAAAAAAATGTACATTACCTAATAGATCATTAATGCCCTTAATATCTTCCCTCAATTTCGTTTCATTATCGCGAAAGTTTTGGATGGATGCAAGTCGATGTTGAAGCTCTGTCTCAGCCGTGGTCAATTGAGCCTGCAACTGATTCAATTCATTTGTGATGTCTTCAATTTCTTTCTTCTGTTGCATCCGTTGCGTGGCAATCATTTCCGCTCTACTAATAATCTTATTCACTTCTTGGCTAAACGAGTCATGTTCTTTAGTTTTTTGTTCGGTAACTGCCTTTTTGTTTTTGAGGTCCAATTGTTTTTTTGAAAGATGCTCCTGTAGCGTTTTACATTTATTGCGTATGTCTTGATACCTGTGCTCGAATTTTTGTAATTCCGTTTCAATTTCCTCGATTTTTTGTATGATATTACTGAAAATTGATAAAAATATTGTTTGGCTTTTTCCTTTTTCATAAAATTTAAATTTATTGTTGGGCTTACTTCAATCGATCAGCATTTTCACCTTCATTTAAATTAGCGATTTTATTATTTAACGTTTCATATTCTTCATTAAGGTGATCAACTTCTTTTTTAATTTGTTCGTGTTGAGCAATAAGTTGTTGATGTTGAGACCAGTACAGTTCGATTTCTAAACTTTTCAATTCATTCTGATATGTTTCTAAGGACTCGATCATTTTTAATTTGTTATCCCAATTTTTCATTTGCATCTCCAATTCGTGAAAAGCCTAGAAAAAGATTTTTGTACAGATTTATTGGATCTTAGACCTAAATTTCTACTCAAAAGGATCAAATTTTTTAAAAAAATACCTCTTTCTTTTGCTTTAATTTATCACTCATTGTGTCACGATCCTGCGAAATATTCTTGTAGTAGTCATCGATATTTTCTAAATTGGTCGCACGCATAAAAAGCGCATATTTCCGTTTTGGATCGTTACTATTCAAAAAATTTCTAGACGTGTCCTGATTTAGTATACATATAGGATTGTTAACTTGAATATTGAGTGCATCACAGATTTTCGTAACTTCTCTACCACTATTTGAAATTATTTGTCCTTAAAATAAAAATTTAATTAAAACTCCTAAAGAAACTGAAGGATTTACAATGAATAACTTGAGAGTCTATGACAAAACTACAGACTTAATCCAAAAAGTTAAAATATGGATGTAGCAAAATACGACTAGGATACGACCAAATAGTACTTTGTAATATTAAAATCAATGTAATAACCGATGGTATTCGTAGTAACATTTTCAAATAATTATCGCCAAAATATTTTACTTTTTTGAGAAGAAACTGCAAAATTTTGAAAGAGTGGTATTCGTTTTATTTTCAAAATACGTACGTATACAAATTATATACTGCAATAATTATAGTCCTATTTGCTGAAAAATTGACAATACATTAATCAAAAAATGTTTTCTTTAAGTTTAATTTGTTTTCAAATTTTATCAATTTCGTGGTAAAAACATCTCTCCGGCCTGGGCTCCGTTCAATCAAAAACGAATACTATTTAAATGTTAAACAGTCCATTAGCATATTTTAAATTTTAAAATATAGGTGTCTTGACTAGCTTTTCATGTAATAAAATCAATTAAATTTGAAACAATGGGAAATTTAACAAATTTTAGGAAATTATATTAAAACATATTTATGTATTATGCATGTAGTTTATATGTTTTTAATTTTTAAAAATAATGCCGAAAATCGTTAGAAAAAAATTATTTTAATATTTGTTCTCAAAATTTGTGCGAAAACGTTCATTAGCTGTCAGTTACGTCACATTCTCTATACAAAAACCTTTAAATGTGGGCTGCTATTTAAAAAAATATAAAAAGAAATATTTCAAAAAAATCCTAAAATCTAGGAAATTGAAAAAGTTTTTCGTGGATAATTCATTTTTATTCAATTTTTGAACTTTTTTTCGATTAGACTCTCAAATAATTCACGCTAAATATTAGACAGTTAGACACTTACCAAACGCTGATTTCACTTTATACGTAGACGAAGTCCCGGTTATCCTTCGTATAATAATTATTTTATCACCATACTGTTCAGGATTATACGCGCACATACCTTCATTATTAAGGACAATTTCAATTGTACAAACACTTTCACCGGTTTTGATAAAATCTACAACAAACAATATATTGAGTTAATACTAAAAAAAATTTAAACAAAACTCACACAAAACACACTTTTAATTGTTTTTCCACGATTTGTATCCATGGCTCGGCCGCCCAAACCTACAACGAGGGATGTTAGGATAGCACTTTTACCACTTCCATTTCTACCAATGATAAAATTAATTCGTTTGTTGAGTTTAATTTCCAATGCGCTATGACACATAAAATTTCGGACGTAAATTCGTTGAATCGATCCTGTTAATTCCTAAAATCAGACGAAAATAGTTTAGATAAAAAAAAAAATTCTTCAAATTTTAAGAGGATTAAATACCTGGTTTTGTGAAGCTCCATCAATTTCATCATCTTCTAATATTCGTCTTTTATTTTTAACGCCGCTAGAACCCGCTACAGGTTCTTCAGGTGGATTATTAGACTTCTTCAAAGCCTTCTTTTTCACCAAACTAGGTGATTCCGGTGAATCTGATCGATTTCGTTTATTTGACATTGTACTGAAAATGTATCATAATTTTAGCGATAAGATTAATATAAAATTCGAAAATTTAAAAAATGTTTGAAAAATTGAATATTGAAACGTCACACTGAACTGACAAATTGAAATATTTTTAAAATATATAAATAAATAAATTCTTACCAATATTTGTGATTACAAAAATTACCATTTAATTAAATAGAAAAATCAAAATTATGAAAACAATTATTTTAATATTTCTGTAGCTTGTTACAACTTGTTTTGAAATGTTTGTATACTTTGTATACAAAGCTTTCTTTAAATAATATGGATTTGAATGTGTCAGCACCATTATTTCGCGCGTTTTCTTACCGCCAATAGGGCCAGTAGCGAATATCCACACATACAGATGTTTGAAATACTTATGTTGGGAAATTTTGATACAGTTTATCACAAAAATTTTTATTCAATTTTTTTCTACTTCTGTTATTAACAATTTGACAATTTGATACACCAATTTATTGTTTTCTCACTGTTTGAAGTACATTTACAGCAATTTAACAGGTTAAAAATTAAAATGTTTGTAATAATACGAGAACTAATCACCAGAGAGCAGTACATATTTAAGTGCATTTGAAACTAGGGTTTTTGTCACATCTATGTTTATTTTCAAAAAAATCTGGATCGCTTCTTTTATAGCTCGTTCACATTATTCCAGTAGCATTCCAGTCCAGTGATCGAAACCAGCGCTGGAATATCACTAGAATAATGTAGACCGGCACTGGAATGTACTGGAATGTACTCATTCCAGTAAGTAAATTAGTCCAGTGACTGGACTGATAGCCTGTTCACATTATTCCAGTCCAGTAATCCAGTGAGCTAATCCAGTCCAGTGCTGAACTGGATTATATCATTCACATTATTCCAGTCATTCAATGGTCCATTCCAGTCATTTAATTACATTACAAAAAACAACAATTCACGTTCACTGTTCAACGTTTAATCCAGCACTGGATTGGCCGTCTACACTATTCCAGTGGCGCTGGAATGGGCTACCTGGAATTAAAAGTAAACCGTTAATCCAGTCACTGGACTGGATTGCTTACTGGAATGGATACATTCCAGTGCCGGTCTACATTATTCCAGTGCCATTCAAGTGCTGGTTTCGATCACTGGACTGGAATGCTACTGGAATAATGTAAACGGGCTATTAATCCAGTCACTGGACTGGAATGCTCACTGGAATGGGTACATTCCAGTGCCGGTCTAGATTATTCCAGTGACATTCCAGCACTGGTTTCGATCACTGGACTGGAATGTTGCTGTAATAATGTGAACGGGCTATTAAATACTTTTTATGATATTATTATAAAGGCTAATTTAACCTCTTTAGCGGATTGTCAATTTATTTTAAACTGACAAAAAAAATACCATCCAAGTTAACCACCTTCTAGATAACTATGTTAAAAAGGTTTGATTCTAGGATAAATAAAGCTCTCTATAATGTATTCTTTTTCTTATTCAAATAGGTGGCAGCCCAAACAGTTACCGACATGAGAACGAGTGTCACTCGTCGTGTCCGCTAGTTGTTAGAATTACGGACCCGAGTGAGACTCGGGGTATCCGCTAAAGTGGTTAAAATCAAATTTATCATAAAAATTTGTTTTCATGGTTTAATTTGTTAGAATTAATTTTGCAATGTTAAAAAATTTCCAAATTTTTATGGAATGATCATACTTATAAAGTCAGTATTAGATTATGAAAAAAAACCTTTAAAATAAAAAATGTTAGCAATAAGAAAACTTATTTTTTTAGTTTAAATTTTGGAAGATTTTTTTCCTAAATAATATTCATTTTAACATACTTTTGATTTAGAGGCCAACTCTGTTCTTATATTTTGAAAATTTTTAACTAAATTGAGACCTCCCGTCGAGTTATCACTTTATTTTATTACATAGTATGATTACCTAAATATTTTATTGCAGCTCATGTTGTATTTTATTTTTAACGCTCTATTATAATTAGAATTATGTATATTAAATTGGTAGTTAAACCGACACTTATTTGCATAGGCTTGTTGAAAAGTGGATTTCCCCAAAAAAAGTCCATCATCAATTTTACTAAAAATCAATTTCAAAATTACTTACACAAAGATAAATGTATAAAATAAAATTTTCTGTAAAAATTAAAAGTCAAGTTTGGACAATTTACGTAATTAATTATTCATATTAACTTATGCTTTGTAATTAAAAAAAAAAAAAAAACCTAATTAAAATTATTTAGAATTAAGAATTTAGAATTCTACCTGTTTTTGTTTATAAAAATAAAATTCATGTTTTGATAAAGAAATGTTAGAATTCGATACCAATACTAGAAGGTTAAAAAACTTATAAAAATTTATGTAATATTTAAAAAATAAAAAAGCAGTTCGACCGTGACAGGACTCGAACCTGCAATCTTCGGATCCGAAGTCCGACGCCTTATCCATTAGGCCACACGGTCTTGTAATTACTTCTTCTTTCATTTAAATAAAAGGAAAATCATAAAAGAATTTAAAAATTTTTTTCTTTGGAATTTTCGGAATTTTAAATGAATTTAAAAAATTCTTAAGATTTTAAAAACTATTTTAAAATTTCATATTTAAAAAAAAAAAAGCAAAATTTTGAAGAAAATTACTAGAATTCGATTTTCATATAAAATAAGATGATAATAGTTAAGTGATAAAATTTTTTTCAGACAACATCCATAGGTAAGTTAAAATATTTTGAATAAGGTGTACAAAATTAACCAAATTAAAAATTAAGCATTCGAGAAGGTCAATGACGCCATCTTATTCTTCAAAAAGCTTTTTTACTTTTTTTTCAATTAAAATAATTTTTTTTATTTAGATTTTATTAAAAAATCTGAATTCGCCATAAAACATTTGCAAATATAGATACATAGATGTTTTTCTTCTTTTACCTCGATAGAATACTATCGTACCTATAAACTTACCTATGTAACACATTTTTCAAAAGGTAAACGCTTTGATATAAGAAAGAACAGCAGTGAGTCTACAAAGGTCAAAATTCCAGAAACATGATCAATAAAAACACTGTATAATAACAATGAAAGCTCACCGAGCGTCACAACGGGGAATACATGAGAGAGTTGTGAGTCAACCCTTGCAGGCTGTCAGTTGGTTGTCAGTTTATCGTTGGCGTCGCTGTCCATTGAACGCGGCGTCGTTCATTTATCAAAAAAAAAAAAAAAAAAAATCAGAAAAAAATATGATTTAAAAGTGCCGTTTACCGTTAATTAAATGAAATGGCCTCAAATTCACTACTGTCATCCTATCATCAATTATTTGGTGAATCGTTGATTAAATGTAATTTATTAAAACAGTGTGATAGTGAAGTTAATGCCTTAGTCAAAACAATTGATGTACTCCGAGAGGAATCGTTAATTATTGGTATTTATTTCTCGTTTGTGAATTTATCGAATGAATTTACAAAAAGTCTGGTCAATTTATATGAACGGATCAATGAAAGTGGTGATTGTGATAAATTTCAAGTGATACAAGTTGTCCTATATTCACCGACAACGAATTTAACGCCAAATGATATTTTTACAATTTGTAAAGATTGTGTTGTGGATCTACCATGGTTTGCTATTCCATTTTCGGAATTCGAAAAAAAGGTAAACATACATATTCTGTTCTTTTTTGTTTTTTTGTAAACAAATGAGTATCATCTGGTTTTTTTTGGGGATAAAAAAAAGTTATGTATACATTATGTACACATTTACCCTATTTTATTTCCTGTCCTGTATGCATTTTAGTGTCAATGAACACGGCATATTACACCGTCTAGTCTCATTTTTTTAAAAAACATGCATGTATCCGTAATTGTACATATTATAATGCATAAATTATAAGTACTATTGAAGCTATTGAATAACTTTTAATGCAGTTGATGAAAAAGAGTATGACTCATAAAAAAGCTCACAGTTAAATTTTTAGATTTTATACTTATACATATTTGAAAGTAAATATTTCCCGCCTTTGATTTAATTGTAACAAACAGAAAATTTACATTTACCTACTTGAAAATTATTTTTATTTTTAAAAATACATAAGGTATTTTTTTTATCTAATTTGTTATAATTAAAGCTAGAATTTTTTAGTTCACTTGAAAAAATAAACTACTAAAATAACTCCCAAATAGGGTTGACCGGGGTAATTGTGAACGGCGCCTATAATTTCTAAAATAACATTAATATTGTTAAAAATCAACTCTTAATATGTTTTTCTGGCCGTTCTTAATATGCTATTAAAATTTCATAACAATTCTCCAAGTATTAGTATCTTTTTTTTTATTTTGAAAAAACCCTTGCAAAATTTTATGTATTTTACTTCGACCAATCCTCAAAAAAATTTTTTTTTAAATACACTTTCTTTTTTTAAAAGGTAAGAAATGGTAAAAGTACTTTTAAAGAAGTGGTCTAAGCCCTGAGAGGGTTCCTTATTAATTGCTAAAGAAATTGGACAATTTATCACCAATTCACAATTACCCCATGATTTTAAAATTGTGGGGTAATTGTGAACGTCATTCACAAATGCCCCCATTCGGTCAAAAATTTCAGTAGTGTCCTTTTCAGAGTTGAAAATGTTGATGAAAGTGCTGGTGACCTTATTGTACAAGTTTCCGTTGTATAAACAATACAAAAAAAAAAATTGTTTTTTATTCATGTAAACTAAATGTATTTCCTTGAAAAAGTCTTATTTTCCTTGTTTTTGTGTGAATACATGGATTTTTTTGATTTTTTATATGATAAAATGACAAAATATCATCAAAATATCATTTTTAGCTTGTAATAAATTTGTTCCTACAATTTTTGTTATTTTTCTTTAACCTTGATTTTTTGTAGAAATTTGAGGTATGCGTAACTTGCATTAAACAAAGAGAAATTGTGACCGTTAAAATATGATGAAAAATTTGAAAGTGGAGTAAATGTGAAGAATTTGAGCTGGGCTTTACTCTGACGTACCACACTTCTCTTGTAATCCATTCTAAATAATTTTTCTGATGGCATTCACTTTTACCCCGAAATTCATAAGATTTGCAAAACCGCACCGGGGAAATGTGAATGGCTTATAAAATTTTTGTTTTTCATACGAATTTGCTCAAAATTTGTGTGGTGCATTCTGAATAATGTAGAATTAAAAATAAATCAACCATAATGTGATATATAAAATAGAAAATACTTAAAACAATGCTTTTATCTCAACTCATGAAAATCCATTCACAATTACTCCGGTCAACCCTAAATGTACGAATTATGTGCTACTTCTAACAAACTTTCTTAAATTTTGATAAATTGATTTGTAAGGTGAACTACAAATTCCGAGCCTTAGTTATGACTTATGATTTTATTATTTGTACCCAGCGCTTCCACCATCGTAATATTTTTTTACGTAAATGATAAAGGACACAAATAAAATGTTCACAAAAAGTTTACGAAAGGGTTAAATTTTAAGTTTCTAGCACATTCAGAAGTATTCAAAAATGAGTCTATCTCAAAAAAATGTTAGCTTTTTCACATAAACCTTTTGAGTAGAACACTGAGGTCTCTGATTATCCACAGTTTGAATTTAAATTATAAAAATATTGCTAAGAATTGATTTAAATCTATGTTTGAATAAAATTTTTAACGTTTTATTAAATTAAAATTTAAATTTTTAAGTTTTAGAGTAGATCTTAAAAGAAATAATTGGTTTACAATTATAATTAAACTGTTATTCTTTTTTTTTATGACTTAAATGGCGATACATAAATATTAGATTTTTATATAAAATCTATAAAATTACTTAAAACAATTAAAAAGTTCACAAAAAATTTTTTTTTGTGAAGTTTTTAGACCTTATAATGGGTTTTTTGATTTTCCTGATTTTATAGATTTTATATAAAAATCTAATATCTATCTATCGTCATTTGAGTCATAAAAAGACAAGAATAATAATATTTAACCTTGGCGAAATTTGGGATTTAATTTATAATAATTAAACTAATTTATTAACAAACTTAAGAATAGTCTTTTAATTAACTATAGTCTTTTACTAATTTCTTCAAAGTTTGATACTTACATGAGTTTCTAACTTTTTGCTCATAAAATTTTAAAAAGTGCTTAATTAATATCTTAAATTTGTTACAGTCTCGCCTAATCCGTAGATACAATGTCGCAATGGGAGTGCCAACGTTAATCCTATTGAATTCGGATCTGACTATTATAACTAGTATGGGTCGTGAACGCTTACTGGAAGACCCGGATGGAATCCGTTTTCCATGGCGACCACGTCCGGTAACACAAATTTTACAAAATTTACAATTGTTGAAAGGTGGTTTTTGGGATATTTCACACTGTGATGGCAAAGACACGTTATATTTAAAATTTGGAAGTAATCTGGTTTGGGGATTTTATTTTTCGGCAAATTGGGTTTGTTGATAACTTTTTATGAAATTGACTGTTTCGGGGGTTTTGACGATTAAAGAGAGTTTTTTTTTTTTTAATTTTAGTGTCCGCCTTGTCGCGCGTTTACACCCCAACTTGTAAATACGTATCAACAGATACGAAAACGTGGACAACAATTTGAAATAATTTTCGTTAGTAGTGATAGAAGTTTAGAATCGTTTAATATTTATACGGAAACAATGCCTTGGTTAGCGGTTCCGTACGAGTGTGAAGATATTCGGAAAGAATTAACCACAGCGTTTGGAGTTCAGGGGATTCCCAAATTAATTATATTAGACGTTGAAGGACAAGTCATCACGGAAGATGGAAGATCTGAAGTTTTAGATGATCCAGATGGATTGGTATGTCTATCGTAGACCGGGGTGAATAGGCACGAATTCGGACTTCACACCGTATTTTTTTGTATTTATTTTATGAGTACCTAATCGTTAATATATTAAAAATTTACGTGAGGATGGTCACTTTATCACAGTATCCAAAAAATTTTGAAAATATCGGTGGTTTTTGAAAAAAATAACAAAAATCATATAATTTATTCTGTATGGTAAATTGGGGTCAAAAGAGACGATAAAAGGTGAATCGGGACGACCCGTAGGGCCGACTAAAATTGAAATTCAAATATAACATAATTTCGAATTTTTTGTATTTATACATCCAAAAAAGAAATAATACTTCATGCTGAATATGTTTATAAAAATATCGAAAGTGCTCTGTTCTATAAAAATAAAAAGACAACTTTAACTTTGCCAATATCACTTTATTTAAAGTTTTTAAATGTCTGTGACATGTTTCGGCCCACATGACCGTTAACGAAGAATAAGTTATATTTAACAAGCTACTTACTTATATACTATTGTCTATTTTACTGTTCCTTAATGGCGATATGGGCCGAAACATATCACAGACATTTAAAAACTGTAAATAAAGTGGTATTAGCAAAGTAAAAATTGTCTTTTTATTTTTAAAATGAAAAAGCATAAAGTAACGCTCAAATCTATCAAATGCTCTGTTCCATGTTCCGATATATGCTTCATCCGTCCCTAATCACCCCACATTCGTCCTTTATACTTTTATAAATGTCCCTATTAACCTATATACTGTCCCTATTCACACCTTTTCCGTTCATATTAACCTCCAACTTAGTCCAAATGTAAAGTCCTCATTATTTCCTCTTAAAAAAAAAATAAAAACAATTAAAAGTTTGCAGTTTTCTTTTCTTAGATATGTTTCAAAATAATTAAAATTTCTATTAAACAATAATTTATTTATAAGAGCACTAAAATAAATAGTTTTAAGAAACAAAAAATAACACTGTTTGAAGAGGTCAATCTAAACTAATTTTTTAATATTTTTTATCCAACTTCAAGCTTACTCACTATTTTTACTCGAAAGAATAATGATTTTACTATAGTTTAAGGAAGATATATGTTTGCATTTACGTCTAGTATTTTTAAATTAAGCTCCCGAATAACATATTCCGTTTTGTTGCTATTCACCAGCCTGTTCCGATTCATTTCGATCTACGGTATATTATTTTTTTAATTTGTCCAATAGGTGGCTATACTATCTATGAATTATTTTTGATTTTTAGAATTTTCCTTGGAAGCCGCGATTGATTAACATATTAACTGAACGTTATGCTACAAAAATGCACGATTTTCCGGCGATTATTTTATTTATTGGTAAATATTGAATTTCCACTGGCGAGTTCCAACAAATAAAATAAACAATTTCTTTTTTCAGAAGGTGAAGAAAATGAAATCGAATTTGCTGAGTCTGTGTTAAAACCTGTAGCAGAAAAGTATTATGCAGAACATAATGTCAATTTAACCGGCGAAGATGAACATTTAAGTTGTGAAAATAAAAACCGTTGTTTACAATTTTTAATCGGTATCGATTCGGACACTAGTGATATTTTACGCGAATTTGTCGGATTGGATGATGCAATACCACTGTTGGCCGCCATTGATATACCCAACAGAAAGTACGCTTATTTAGAATATGGAATTGAAATCACCGCACCATCTGTTGATAATTTTGTAAAACAATTTTTAAATAATTCATTGGACATGCGTGATATTCGTTTGCACAATAAAGTGACTGATAAAAATGAGAAACATTAGAAAGATTTTAAAGACTGAATTAAATTTTTTGACTTTTTAGGGGTAGATTTTGAAGGAAATAATTAGTTTACAACAATAATCAAACTAATTTATGAATTTTTGAAAATATTTATTGTCAAGTATTGTAATAGTGTCAATTCTTGTATAAAAATTATATGAAATTATAATGAAACAAATTCGTAACACTTATACCTCCAGGTTCTGCCATTTTCTTTTTCTGGTCAACATGATCAACTAGTTTATGGTCAGCTAATGTAATTATTAAGTGAATCTATGGCCCATGACCAATAAGTCTATGGTCTTTTACTAAATTGTATTTTTCATTCTCTTCGCTTGTTACTTTTGAATATTTTTTCTCTTTATGTTACGCAACAGGATTTTATTTTAGTATATTGTCAACTATGGTCAACTTTGACTGAGCTTATTAAGCGGGCGACTTAACTCTAATTTTTAATAAAAAGTGGCCACGAGCGTTCTAGTGGCTGATTTTTTTAAAAATCGATTCAAAATTTAAAAAAAGAATAAAAAATTCCAATACAATTTTTTTTTTTTTATCAAATGCCAATTACTATGTAAAGTAGAATTAATGAAAATAATAGGTAAGTTACATGTATAAATTTTGTATTAGTAATATTCAGTAAACACCTTTGATATATATAAAAAAAATATTTATAACATTTTTTTTTAGAAAGAGAAAATTATTGACAATATGATATTTTAGAATGAATACGTAGACTTTAATATTTATAACAATATTTGTCAAATTATTTATGTTAATCAATTTTTAACATTGAAGCCGTGGTTTAATCAAAAAATAGTATTTGAATTTTTTATTTTAAATTCTGCATCGATTTAAAAAAACGAGCCCCTAGAACGCCCGTGACCACTTTCAATTTTTAAGCATAAGGGTAAGTCGCTAGCCTATTGGGAATCGTAAAACTTGGATAGGTGAACTAGTGGTCAAAAAAATAACTATTGCTAGTAGGCAAGGTTTGTTTATTAGATTTTGACAATTCACAAAATTTATGTTTAGTTTACAAAATACAAACTGGCATATTTTTTTGAATGTCATTCTAATTTTTTCATAATAAAAAAATGTTTTTTAAATAAAAACGGACAATTCCAAATTGCTACCGTTTTTTTTAAATTATCAATTTATGCCATCTGGTAACGAATGAAGAAACTATTGCCGGTAGGCTAAATATTAAACCACGCATCCATTTGATTTCCCAATATGATCTATAACCAACTAGTCTCTGATAATAGTCAGCAATTCAAGTTGCCTATAGAAAATCTGCGTGATCTTCGAATTACGATATTAACGTTCATGGTGGCTATATTTAACATATTTTACGGGAAAGAGTTTAATATAAGTAGGCTATTTTAAATTTAAAAGTTCGTCATATATTTTTTGAAAAATATCAAATAGCAAATAAAATTATTATAAAAAGCGGTTTTTGAGATGTCCAAGTGGGTGATTTATGTGATAAAAAAGGAAAAAAACTTGTGTCAAAAATGGTCATATATATGACGTTCAAGAAGTACAATATAGTGGTGTACGAAGTGTCATAACAGCCAAAGTTATGCGACAAACCAATATAAAACTTCAATGTAATGTTATCAAAGTTTTAAAAAGACTTAATTTAAATTTTTAATAATAAATAATTATTTATCTGAGCGGTTACAAATAAGCGGTTAATGAATTTATGTCAAAATCTATGGTTACAAACAATTTGTGCTGACGTGCTCACGGATGTACTTATAAAATTATTGAAAGAGGCGCCACTAGTCTTTATCCAGGTTCTCTATAGCCAATTAACTGTTGTTAATTTCATGATTATCTAATTTCTTTATCTGTGGCTTAAGAGATACGTACAATAAATAAATTCCTAACTAATTTTAAAGTTTATAATCATAAAACTTTTGAAAAAGAGGTATAAGTGTAAATTTGTTGATAATTATTCGAAAATTGAAATTATCATCAAGCTAATCATTTTTATACAGTTCTATAGATGTAATGTCATATCTACGGTATTTCTATTCTATGAATATAGGCGTTTATCGTAGAAACAAACCATAATACTTCCAAGAGTGAGGGGAAGTACTAGCTGTATGTACTTAATACTTTACATGAACTAACAATAATAAACAAATGTGATAAAATTTTTGAGTACTAGACGCACAAACGAACCCAAAACTGTACTAGAAATAAAATTACATATAATTTTTATTCACTTATTTGTTGAATCTTTTTCTCAACAAATAAGAAAAACTAGTTATAGCTGATTAAAGTCTTTTTACATTTTTACATATCAAATAACTCAAATTTTTTTTATTTAAATTTTATTTTATAAAAATTTTAGTTATACAATTTGTTTATTTAACTATTATTAAAAAATAAATATGATTATTTACTATCACTTAAAGCTTCCTTTTTAGTAACCCCACTTCGGACTCCTTCCTAACTGAGCAACGCAATCAACGCATCTAGAAATTTCGTACGTTCTTTCGCCGGTATCCGAGCAACTAAAAATACAAAAACAATTTTTATTCATGTCTACCGGTGACGAATGGAATGAAATTCATTCTGCAATTACCTGAACTATCAAAATAATCTAACTGAATCGAAGTGCTTGAATTGGATGCAGCTTTTTCGAATGCTTTTCCAAAAAAGCTATAAACAAAAATCAAAAATTTAGTTGGAATCATTTAAAGAAAATAGCAAAACCTACTTTTTCGGTGAGTCGATAGCAATCGGGGGAATACCAATAATAATATAGAATTCATTTTGGGCGTCGTAAGGCGCACTACACACTAACGGCAAGTCGAGCGCTTTTCGATTTTTTGTTGTTGATGTGAACGCCTTGATTGCAAATTGAGCTAAGAGTAATAAACAGTGGGGATGTGAGAATATGCTCACATCTAAGCCACCCTAAAAGAATTAAAATCAAAATTAATTTTGAAATATCGGCAATTTCCCAAATTACGTGCCAACGAAATTTTGTATTTTCTGTTTTTCTTGATTGATTTACAAGTAAAAAAGTAGATAAAAGTTGTCGGACACGTTTAATTTTCATTAAAAAATATTAAAATTTAATATAATAAGCATTGGGTTTAGTAAGTAAATAACACATTTTCCTTTTTTTTTTAAATTTAGGCAAAGGGAAATACTAGAAAGAAAAAGAAACAATTTAATTTAATTATCATATTTATGTATTACTAAATAATATAATTTCTAAGAGGAATAGTAAAATCATATTAACATAACCTAAATTTCCTATAAATAAAAAATTAAGTTTTTAATATTTTTTAATGAAAATTAAATATGTGCATAAACTTTTATCGTCATTTTTATTTGTTTTAATACTAAATCAATCAAAAAAAAATTAAAAAATTTGACAATTTTACTTTTTCGTTGGCACGTAATTTGGGAATTAGCCGAAATATCTTGTGGAGAATATTTTCTACTCACTTCTGGCACTTCTAAGTATATGAACGGACCAGTAACGTAGATAAGCCGCATATCGAGGGCGTACTGTACTTGTTTAAATATTGTACTTAAAATCTTTTTCGCTTTTTCGATTCCGATACTTAAGTCACCTTTTTTGAAACCAGTCAAAAAATCTAACGCAATCATAAAACAATTCCCAGAATTTTTTTCTTTACCCTACAATTTTTTTTTTTTTTAAATAATTTTCAAATACTTTTTAACCCAACAGGAATACTTACGATGGTTTCTAAAACACCTAGCATTGCGTAGACGAAATCGCTAGCACAGTATTTGATGCGATACCCGTAATGTAAAGTGAACGATCCGTAAACTATATCATGGAGTCCATACTTTAACGATGACTTCTCTAGGGCGCCAAGAAATTCCTTGCGGAGTACTAGATCCATAGAATTAAAATTTTGTCGACTTTGTACAAGTGGTAACCTGTTTATTTTTTTTAAAAAAAGAAAAATATGTTTTTAAATTTTATAAGGGACGCTTAAGATACCGTAAAACGGAATAAATTGACATGTTTTTGATTTTTGTATTCGAGTTTCATCCACTTTTCTTCATATAATATTAAATGATAAAAAACAGAATAATTCCTATTCCTTCTGTCCTTGGGGGGAGATAATGGGAAATTTGTAATAGGCTGTCAAATTTTCTTTTTGCTAAATATGGTCTATTTCACTTAAATTTAACCATGCTTAATCACTTTGAATTTAAATAATTTCCGTTTCCTTGGCTTTATCTCTTTCATTATTGCACTTACGTAAATTTTAAAATTGCAGTTTGTTTTTAGAAAAGAATAGAAGGTTGATTTGTTTTTAATATAAGAATTATTTAATTTTTTAACTTTGATTCAAGATCAATATTGTATTTGAAATGAGGTATAATTTTAGTTTATTCTGATATATTCTTTCCAGGAATATAAATTATTTATCAAGATAACCAACATTAATTTAACTTGAATATTAATTTAACTTTTGAATGATTAAGACGAGGTAACTCGTTCTGCAATATGGGGACTCAAAATGCTTTGACTTTCACTGGTACAAGGGCTGTCATCTGTGACAGATTTTTCGAAATACGGTATAATTATACGTAATTTTCAATTTTACCAACAAAGTTCAGTATGATTCCTATTTTGCAAATTCTTAGGGTGTCATTTTTTGAGTTGGCATTTCTGATTTTCTTTCTTTTTTGTAATCTATTGTAGTTGTCACTGGTAGTAAAATATCCGGCATTTTAAGACAAAAAATTTTCTCTATGGTTAAAATAAAAGGTTTAAATACTGGGATTTGTTAAATAGGTGGAGCCTAGGAAAAATGGCTGACAAAAAGTGTATGCTATATTAAAAAAAATGATAAATAGTAGAACAATTTAAACCTGGGTTGACACAAATCTAAAGCGAAGATATTTTGTTGAAGAAGAGAAAATTTTACATCTGTAAAACACTTAAAATGTGGTAAAAATATTAAAAAATGTACGAATGAGTTAATGAATATTGCAATTTCATGGTGGCCACAGATTTTTGAAGATCAAATTCCCTGACTTTTCCAGGTTTTCCAGAAATTTTATTAAAAAATTCCCTGATTATTTTGTGAAAAATGCTATCTTACTTTATCCCCTTTATCCCAAAAAAGCTAAAAAAAATCTGACGTAAAAAAGTAAATGGCGTAAATGGCGAGCAAAAAAAAAAAAAGAAAAAAAATCTCTCAACAAAGAACCTCAAAACAAGTGCAAATTGATTGAAGTTTTATCCCTAAATATAAAAATCAATTTTTTCCAGTCTTCTGGTAAAATTCCCTGACTTTTCCAGAAAGTAAAAATTCCCTGACATTTCCAGGTTTTCCAATAACGTGGCCACCATGAATTTACAGTGGTATACAAACGTCAAATTTAAATGGTAAACGTCATGAAACAACTGGAGAATTGTAAATGCAGATCTACAAGATTTAACTCAGAAATAACATTTCGTCAAATGCACTTTAAAAATAGTATGGTTTTTCAATACCAGATATCCTACCGTCATTTGACAGATCCCAATATTATTATTAATTATTATTAATAGAAGTTTATGATAAACTCAAATGCAACCGTCTTCAAACTTTAAACTATTAACTAAAAATGTTATATAATAATGACAATAAATTATCGGGTTTTCGGCTATATAATCCGTTTTACGGTACCCCTTATCAATTTTTAAATAAAATTATGAAATTACCCCATTTCGGCCAAGAGTTCATGAAATCTCGATTCTCCACGTAATGTCCACATGCGTAATTGGCAAGAAGTGTACATTGTATACCGCATACTGGCGTCAACCGTCCAATGACGATACATCGCCAACTTGAGATCCCGTTCAAAAAAAATTTTCAAAATATTCGTTGCATTCTTATCGGTAGCTGCATGCATTAGTCGCGATACATGTTCTTGAAGCGTTTGGCACGTCAAAACGTAATCTTCATTTTCGATTTTGTGCAAAAGCATCTGCTCGGTAATACCCACAATTGCCCACCACAAAGCCTCCATACTGTCCTTCGACATTTTCCACGCCAATTCGAATAAAATTAACGCACTAGATTTTCCGTAATAACTAAATTTCAAATATTCGAACATTAATCGATCCCGTTTTTCCTCCCACAGCCGTTTATTACGCCGTTTCGAAATATTTTCTTCAATCAACCGTTGCCGTTTGGAAACACGATCCTCGTCACCGTCATCTTCTTGGTCCGAAACATCGGCCACTTCTGTACTTTCAGTTTCTTCATCCGTCTAATACAAAAACATTATGTACACTACACTACATCAATCTTTTAGACAATATAGGTAGCCCTTGAAGAACACGGACACCTTCCCCCGAATTACACAGTTTCAAACAACACGATTTTTAAGTAATTCTTTTGAAAAAGAATGAAGTACACAATATGTATATTATTTGATGTAAAGTTACACCGGACCCTTAATGTACTGGAATATATCCGTTCCATGTGGATTTGATTTACATTAAAAAAATCATGTAAATTGAATTTGTCGTTATAAAAGGAAAAATACTAGAAATAAAAATTACTAATTTTATAGGTATAGTAAAAATGACAACGAATATGTAAAAATTTACATATTTAAATTTTGAAAATATCGTTATTTTCGACATCGATAATTTTCGATAACGAAAAGTCGATTTTGACAGTCACAATGTTTGGAATACCCACACGTTGCTTCGCTTAAGCCTTCAAAATTTCGGTTTTTTTTCACTACGACGCACCGTTTACGAGATATTTAGGATCAAAAGTTTACATTTACGGAAAGTACCAAAAAAATCATTTTTTTGAAAATATTTTATTGTTGACTAAATCAATGGGACTAATGAACCTGAATTAATCAATTATAATCAGTTTATGGTGAGTAACTCGGTATCAATAATTTTCGATAACGAAAAGGAGGTTTTGACAGTCGCAATACATTTGGAATACTCACAACTTGTTTCGCTTAAGCCTTCAAAAATTTCGTTATTTTTTCACTACGACGCATCATTTACGAGATATTTACGATCAAAAGTATACAGTTACGGAAGGTATCGAAAAACTATTTTTTTTGAAAATATTCTATTGGTCACTAAATCAATGGGACTAATGAGCCTGAATTAATCAATTATAATCAGTTTATGATGAGTAACTCGGTATCTGTAATTTTCGATAACGAAAAGTAAGTTTTGACAGTCGCAATACGTTTGGAATACCCACAACTTGCTTCGCTTAAGCCTTCAAAAATTTCGTTATTTTTGAGCTGCGATGCACCGTTTACGAGATATTTACGATCAAAAGTTTATATTTACGGAAAGTATCGAAAACTAATTTTTTTGAAAATATTCTATTGGTGACTAAATTAGTGGCACTAATGAGCCTGAATTAATCAATTATAATCAGTTTATGATGTGTAACTCGGTATCAATAATTTTCGATAACGAAAAGTAGGTTTTGACAGTCACAATACGTTTAGAATACCCACAACCAAAATCAAAATTTTCAATAACGTAATAAAGCATCATTTATAAACAAACGTAATAAAAAAAAGCAGGTACATTTTGTGATAGACCGAATTCAGATCTTTTGAATGCTCAATTCCATTCCATTTTAATGAAAATAAATACACATTACTTACAAATTAATGTATATGAAATAGAATTCCGTCTTTTGTAATCTCGGACAGCACGGTTTCAAAGAACACGGAACAAATTAATCGTGTTCTTCGGGGGTTTGCTGTATACTTACATCATCACAAAAAATATCATCGAACTCGGGAACATCTTCGGGTGGTTCACCTAGGATACATACTTGTTTATCGCTATAAATATTGCAAACATCAATTGGACGGTGTGAATCAATTATAAAGAACGTTACACTTTCATCTGGCTCTAAAATTTCGATAATATCAATAGTTCCACCACAATTAATTAAAATAAAATAATTTATATCTGAACAATTTTCACTGTATGCTTTCTTTAAATCGTCAATTCCTTTCACCGGGAACACTGAATATATTGTATTGTCGTAACGAAACAGAGTTTGTAAAATTCGACAAGCACATATTGCATCGATATCGAAATTCACTAGAATCATACATCTCTGAAAAGAAAAGAACACACAAAAAGCTCGAAAACTTTTGCTTAAAACACTTAAATTATTTATAAATATACAAACCTCTCCGATCACTACATCGTAAAAGTCTTTTTTAATATTATTTATATACATATTATTAAATTAAACATAACTTGAAAATTTTAACATAACTTTTTCTATCCCCTTTGAAGACTTTGAAGATGAAAAACCGCCAAAACACATAAAAATACACATGAAATTAGTGGTAATTGATTGTCATTTGTTTAATACTAGGGATATATCTGTTTGTAACAGTTGGTAGTGATTTCAAATTTTAATTTTATTATTGTCGAACTGCTCCTATTTTTTAAATTTAAAATAATAAATAATTGTATTTAAGATTTATTTACATCTAAATAATGAAATAAATATCAAAATATTATTTACATTAGAAAAACTTATTTTCTTATGTTCAAGATTAAATGAAGCTTAAAATTTATTACAGAAAATTATTTTATTATTTTTATTATTTAGTTAATAATATTTAATGTTACGTAATGAATTCTCTTATAAAAATTAAGTATTTTTCTTATGGAGATTAGACAAGGAGACGAAACTTATATGAGAGGAATTGACAAAATTGGTCAGGAAAATGGTAAATATAAGGCTATCTTTTTTTTACCACTCGCGGTGTTAATAATGCTTGAATACTGATGTGAATATGTACTTAAAAGTATTCACTCCCCTGCATAAGTAACTACTTCATAAGGTTTTACTTTTTTTATTCAATAGACCCAATATGAAAGTTACGCTGAAAAAAATTTGGACAAGAATGAAATATAAATTACAAGTAAATTTATTTATTTATTTATTTATTTATTTTTTTATAAAATATAATATTATAAATAATGTTACAAATACGATTAAATTCTACTTAAATATTCACACAATAAAAAAACACATTCAGACTCGTTCATAACCTTTTCATTTTGATAATATAAATACAAAAGATGGAAAAATAATTATTAGTGGGACCAATGAGTGGGGTATATTCTTCTAAAGTACATTTATTTTATATTTTTTATTACAAAAATATTTTTTCTTTTTGTCCATCATTTTGTATCCCGTTTAAAAATAGTTTCAATTTAGTTTATAAGATGTCATCACTTTTACAAATCAAAGAATTGATCACGTAAGGAGCTTCCACATTCTCGCCGAAGTTGGACGAAGTAGTTCCTCGCGAGGTTGACCGAGGCATAAGAATAGCATTGAAACACCAACTGCGAAGCACAACGAAATAACCCTCTACATTCTCGACTCGTCCAACCTCGGCGAGAATGTGGAAGCTGCTTTACGTTAAGTACGTTAAGGTACTATAGCGTACATAATTATGTTGCACTTATTTGTAAGTACTAGAATATTCAGTAATATAATTAACGAAAAATTTAAAGCGTATTTATGAAATTGTTAATTATATTACTGATTAATAAAATTTTATATACAAATGTTTTATTTTAAGTATGGGCCATTTTTTTCTTATTTGGCATTACACAATTAAGTATTGCAATATTATGTAGAAAAATCTTGATTTTTCATTTTAAATAAAAATCATGATTTTTCTTGACTGATATCTGTCGTATTTGATGATTTGACACATCGTCCTCGATAGCATATTTCAGTTTCATGTGAGATTTCGGTTGATGTGGATGTTCCTAATATGAACTGATCCGTTAATTTTTGATGATTTTTATCTAATTTACTATCTTGTAAATTTTCTAAATGTTCTGTGTATGATTTAATTTCATCTTTGATGATTTTTGTTTCATTTATTTCACTCTTGTATGCATTTTCTAATTGTTGTTGAGGTGTTGTAGTTGCTGCGCTCGTAGTTGCAGGTTCTGTTTCATTATGTTTTTGTTGAATTGGCGCGTCAGTTGTTGATTCGGCCATAATTATTCCATCTGTGGTCGTTTCAGCTTCAATTTCATTGGTACTCTCTTTTGTTGTGGGTGTTTTTTCGTCAATATTTAGATTGTTAGTTGAATTGGAGTCGTTGTCGTCGAAAAAGTTGAATAACGATTCAAAAAAGCCTGGTCCTGAATTATTTTCTTTTTCATTTTGAATGTCTTGTGAATTTTCTGTTGCGAAATCGTATTCTGTAGTTACTTCCGGTAAAATTGTTACAATTTCGGGTTTTTCTGGTAACGTTTGCTCGGATGTTTGTTCTGGTTCGCTTGAATTTGTGTCATTCGATTCAAATGTGATGATATATTGTTCCAAAGTGGGTCTTGGGTAGGTTTTTTTGGCTGAATCAGATATTAAGTTCGATGAGGCGGCAAAACCGATACTTTGTGATTCGGAGGCTTCTAAGCTATCAACCGGACGTACTCGAACTCGTTTCCAATAACCCCTTCGTTTGCCTTTGGTGACTTTGATTTCTCCAATGTTTTCTGTTTTTTGGGTCGCTTCATTTGTTACTGATTTCATTGTTGTTGTACTAATGATAGGTTCTGTACTAGATGCACTGGTTGAAGACGTATTTTCATCAACTCCAAATTTCGCCATTTCCTCAAATATTTGTTCAAAGATACTTTTATCTTCCGTATTTTGAGTATTGGCGTTGTTTGTATTTTCTGTTGGTTTTGTTTCAGTGGTTTCTTCTTTAATTGTATCTTTTGATGGCTTTTCGTCTGATGGAATTTCGTTAGTGTTATTTTTTCTGAAGGATGTTGAAGTATACTTGTGATTCCATTGGCTCTCGGCTGTACCATCTTCAGGGTTTCGTGCCACTACTTTCGATCTTTGAGCCGATTGGTAAGGTACTTGATCTGAATATTCTGTTTCTACTGGAGCTACGGTAATCTTGAACTGAGGTGGTTGTGGAGTGTATCCTTCTTGAGCGTGTAAAAATGATACCGGGTAGTTTTCACCTTCTAAACTTCCATCATCATCTTCACTTTTTTGTGCGGCCAGTGTTTCTGGTAATTTGAAATGGTTGCGACCACGGTTTGGATATTTTCTATGATTTGGAGTGGCCTGAGTTAAATATTGTTCTGTGTAAACTGGTTGTTCTTTGATTACAGGTTGAGGAAGTGGTTGTGGTAGAGGTTGGGGTAGAGGTTGCGGAAGGGGTTGTGGAAGAGGTTGTGGGAGAGACTGTGGAATAGTTTGTATGTACTGCTCTTGTGGATAAATTTGTGCCTCTTCGGTGGTCGTTGTGGTTGTTGTTGGTTTTGTTGGTTTTCGTATTCTAGCTCGTATTTTGGTTACTTTCTCACCATCTGGTCGTTTGGGTGGTCTTACAGTGAAGCGTCCACCATCGTTTGTATTAACGGTTCGTGCTGTGGTGGTATACGTAAGACTGGTAGGACGACTGAAGCGGTTTGATGTTGGACGATTCACGAAATATTGATTTTTGTGAGTTCGCCGGGTGGTAATTTCTTCTTCGCTAAGTGGTTGCACCGAGGATGGTTGTGAGGTATAAATTGGTGATGGTTGAATATTTTCTTCGTTTCTTATATTCTGTGTTTCTGCTGAAGTTTGTTGATTATTAATATTGGATAAATATGCGATAACTGGATTTAGAGAAGAATGATTTGAACTGTCTATGTAGATTGTGTCAGCATCAACAGTTGATGCACGTTCCGTGGGTGAGAAATATTGGGTGCGATCCACAACATTAGGATTTATGGTGCTCGATATGTATCTAGGACTTGAACTGATTTGTGGATATTGGTAATTGAGTTGTGGTGGTTGATACAGTGGATTTCTCAGAAATCCATAGAATTCTTCTTGCTCTTCTGATTGTTCTTCAGATTTTTGTGAAAGTTTTTGCGTTGTTGGAGCTGTGGTTGTTGTTGTTGTTGTTGTAGTAGTGGCTTCAGTTGTAGTTGTTGACGAGGGGTAAACTCGTCCACGGGTTCGCGTTCGTGTTCTAGTGCGAGAGTTATGCAAAGGGCGGCGTGTGATTGTTCCTTCAGTCGTTGGATATTGAAGCACGGAGTTTTGTTGGGTGCCTCCGTTAAATCTTACATAATCGCCTTCACTTCCTAACGGTTGCGAAATAACTTGCGAATCACCATTGGACTGATACAACGACTGTGAATTTTGATGTTTGATTTGTCGATAAGGTGTGGTAACTTCAATCAGATATTGCTGGACTTTCTTTTCGGTTGTTGTCGGCACAGCTTCGGAGCTTTGTTGTTCAGTAGATGTCTCATCACTGGCTGTGGGGTTCAGAATTTCGGATGGTTCACTTTGTTGTTGGACGTTGATTACATTGTTTTGTAAATTCTCTTGAGTGTAATGAATTTTTTGTCTCAAGGAATTTTCTTGTTCTGCACTTGACTGTTGAGGGTTTTGTTCAATATAAACAGGACTTGGTGAACCTTCTTGTACTAATTGATGAGTGCCGTATCTAGATTGTTGGGGAAGAGTTTGTTGCGTGTGTTGATAAACTGGTCTTTGCTCTTGAATATATTGTTGATTTTGGAATTGTTCATTTATTTGTTGTCGTTGGTCCTTAATATTTTGTTGTTGGTCGTTTAGTTGTTGTCGTTGGTCGTTTATATGCTGCTGTTGGTCGTTTATTTGCTGTTGTTGCTCGTTTATTTGATCTCGTTGTTGTTGCTCACGATATGTTGTGAATGGTGACGATACTTGGAATCCACTTTCGAGTTGTGGCTGTTGGAAAGTGTGAGTAGATTGTGTTGAATATTGGATACTGTTACGGTCAGTTGGAGGCTGACTATTGATTGGGTAAACAATTGTAGCGCCCGACGTGGGTGTTGGAGCTGGTTCTGGAGTTGTTGTGGATTGCCGCTGTCGTCCACGGGTTCTAAATCGAGATCTGGTGGTTGAATAGACATTATTATTGTTATTTCTTCTTGAATCTTGTTCTGGCTCGTGTTGTTGTTGTTGTTGTTGTTGTTGTTGTTGTTGTTGTTGTTGCTGCTGTTGTTGGTAAACATATCGATTTCGTGGTCGTAGTGTTGTAATGTCCACAACAGGTTCTGCACTGGATTTCACTTCAACGGTACTCAAAGTGGATGTTGAAGGGACGTTGTCGGGATAATTTTGATTTTGGTTTTTGTCATTGTACCTTTCATATTCTGTCCGTGGACGGCCATTGTATGGGCGACGACGTCGATGTTGTGGTACTCTCTGTCTTTGTTGATATGGCGTCGCTTCCGTTGTGGTTGTGGATAATCGACTCTGATGTCGGGTTCTGCCTCTCGTAAGTGGCCGCCTTGTTGTTGACGGTGAGCCACGAGTTGTTGTTTGTTGAGTAACTGTTTCTGGAGATGTGTCAGGCTTTTGTTCATCTTGTAATGAATTGATTAGACCTGGAAGATGTGGGTTTATGGGTGGAAGTTGAGATGGTAGACTGTATTGTTGTTGTTTCGCGTTAGTACTTTGTTCACTACTGTAAGTTGGTTGATGACGGAGTTGAGTTACGGTAGGCGAAATTTCGGCGACGGTCGGTTGTTCCACAGGTGTCGTGACTAAAGATTGTTCTTGAATTGCAACTTTTTGTTCTTGCACTGGGAGGCTTTCAGTTGTTGATTGTGTAGGTTGATAATTTGTTGTGAATTGCTGAGTCAACAAATTTGGACGATTTCTGTAGTGATCTCGGATTTGGGCAAATTGCTGATTGTAAATTTGTTCGTACTGACTGTCAATGGTTACTGGTGGTATTACAGGCGATGGTTGAAAATATTCTTCCTGCAGATTGCCATTTTGTCTATCAGGGACTTGCGTCACGGTTTTATGTGTTTGTTGTTCTTGGCTCGAGGTGATTTGTTTCGGTACCACTGCTGGTTGTTCAATTGGAGAAGGGATTAGATATTGTTCAGTATTAGGTTGAGGGGAGTTACGAATTAGTGGTGCTACAGTGGAAGAGACTAATCGATGTGGTTTACGAACTGGTTCTACAGTTGGAACAATACGACTTGTTATAATTTCATCATTTTCATATTGAGGAACAGTTTCTTTTAGATGATATCTATTTTGCGTTTGAATTTCATCATTAATTCCTACTGGGTGACCTCGAAATTGTTCTAAATTATATTGGGCGTAGGGATTAACTGTTGTTTGTGGTATTTTTTCTCGACTATCAATTTTATCTTGAGTCGTGGTTTCTTGTCTGATGGGAAATTGTTCTAAAACCGTATAATCTGGTAATGTAGAAGGTGTTGTTCTACTCTGTGCCGTGGGTCGAGGTGTTGATTGATATATTGATAGTGGTGTTCCTCTGTTATTATTTGTTCTTCTCGTCGGTGGAGGATTAGTTGGGCTTGTGAAATAATATTGGGTTAGAGGATTTTGTGAAGGTGTCACTGGAGCTGCTGATGAAGGTAAAGCAGTTCTGGTCGGTACTTGAGTTTCTGTTTGCGTTTCAATTGATGTTGGAGTAGGTGACGGAGAATTCAATTGTATCGTTTCATAAGGACTTTGTTGAGAAAATTTGTTACCATTTACCAGATTACTGGTTGGTGATTGTGCCTCAAGTTGTGGTATAAATTGATTTAAGGGCACATTTGGATTAAATTTGAATTTTTCGTTAGAATTATCATTAAGAATATTTAGTGAATCGTCTGGATTAAATTCGAAACTTCTCATATCTTTGATCACCACTGATCCAACGTGTGGTGGAGGAAATGGTATTTTCGAATATCCTTCCGGAGCTGTGTAACTTAGAGGGGCAACAAAGAATGGAAGTTGTTCAACTTTACGTTGAATACGATTTCCATCGATGCTGGATAAGTATGGAAGGTCAAATTTAGCATAACCAGGTGGTGTTTTCAAATTGGATGGACCAACAAAAACTTGTGGCATTTTTGGAGACACTTGGTCCAACACTGATATTGTTCTTGCTCGGTTTAATACATCCAACACATCGGTGACTTTAACCAATTCTTGACCATTTGCGTTCATAAATACGGCGAGAGGTGGCTGGTGTGGTTTTAATTTGGGCTTCTTTTTTGTGGTGAGAACAGTTGCAGTTTCAACGGGTTTGATGTTGCTCTGTTGAAGTTGATGTTGCAGTTGCTGCGCTTGCAATGCTTGTTGTGCAAAATCTCTTTGAATTGTTTGTAATTGAGCTTGCTTTCGATTGTCGGTGTAGTAGAGAGGGTTAAATGTTGTTTCGAAAGATTTTTCGGTTGCCGCATCTGGTTTTGTTCGCACTGATCCTCGTTGCCGCTGGAGGGTTTCAAGGGGTACATAAAGTAACTGAACTTCTTCTTTTACTTCAGGATTTTGGGGTAATGATGTTAAAGTAGGAGCCAGAACTGTTGGTTTTTCGGAATAAGTAGTCTTGACGACATTGTCTGTGGTAACCGGTTTTGGGGTAGTGGTAGGTTGTGGCTCTTGCTTTATTTCTTGTTGCGTTGTGATGCTTGCAGGTGTCTGATTTGTATTTAACAGAGATTCAACGAAGTGACTGTTAGGGCTGTTCAAAATTTGTTGCAACAAATGGAAATCGTCTTGAGGTTGCGCCAAATTCGATTGTGGAGTATATAGTTGCGGTGGCGCTTGGATAAATCGGGGTTGTTGCGGATTAAAAAATGCTTGTTGCTCCTGCGGGAAAAATTGCGGTGGCGGCGGCGGTGGATTGAAGGCAGCCTCTTCTAGCCGTGGCAAAAACTGTGGTGTCAAATGCTCGGCTGGTTGATGCTGGAGTCGTTGCGGTGGGCTATTCTGTGGCGCAATTTGATATACTGGATTGTTGCTTGTTAAAATTTGATTTGGAAATGTAACCGGTAATGTGGGTACATTATTTGTTAATTTTTGTTTTTCAATTGGAGCCGGTTGATTTGGCGGGGTGAAAATATTGTCGCGAAAATTTTGTGCTACCGGGAAATAGTTGCGTTGGAATGGGCCAGCGGTGTTGAGGACACGTCCGGTTTTCTGAGGTATTTGATCGTCGAGTATTTGTTGTTGTTGTTGTTCTTGATGGCACGTTTTACATGGTTGCCGCATTGGGATCCATTCGCCTGAGTCAAATGTTTTTGACGCTTGTGGCTTCTGCGCTAAACTGAATGATGCGACTAGAATTAGATATTTGAACGCCAAGCCAGGCGTCATTTTGTGTTTCCGTAAAATCTGAAAGGAAAAAAGAAAACTAATGAGTTTATTTTTTATTGTAAGTTAAAATTACAAGAGAAATATTTAATAACAATAATATTGCTTGTTTAATCATTAAAAATATGTTATTAAGAGTGCTATGGTCACTGCTTATATGATTAATAAAGATTCTTTACATTATATTATTATTTGTTCCCATTTCTGATCTTTCACACAATAATTCTTGAAAGTGCAGAATTTTAATAAATTATTGTGATATAGTAAAAAGTTATTACGTATATAAAATTTTGTTTTTAACAAACAATCTTTGCTTATAATAATTGTTTATGGCAGTTAGTCTTTTTAATTGATCGTAACAGTTTTCACTGGAAAAAAAAATACCCCTGTCGCAGCACCTGCATAACATAGCGAATTTTCAAAGATAGGACACTGACGGATCTCATATAACAACTTGTATCCATCTAAAATAGTTTAACTCTATAACAGTGATAAGATTTTCGAAATCGGTTGAGTAGTTAATTTTTTACTTTTGAGTCCCCAGGACCCTGGCGGATCACATATAGTATAGCACATATGCATTTAAATAAGTTTAACCAAAAAATCACTAAAAATGGTGAAAAATGGCTTCTAAAAATCGGACATATCAGCTAACGAACTCGTCCCAGCTTTTGAGACTTTTGAGCTTCTAACAAAACTTCGTAAAGATTGAATGCTTCATTCGAGAGTTATCGCGCAGACACACACACAAATATATATATATATATATATATATATATATATATATATATATATATATATATATATATATATATATATAAACAAATAACTCTCGTCCTTTTGTGGGTGACTCTTTGCACCCTGTAGACACTAAAACCGCAGGAATTTTTTCGGAATTAACAGTCGCGTCACCCCTCTATATAGGAAATAAGAATTATTTCCTTTGCACCCTGTATATAATATATATACACACCTACATATATATATATATATATATATATATATATATATATATATATATATATATATATATATATATGTATATATGTGTGTGCATATATTATATACAGGATGTAGAGGAACTGACTCTTATCCGTTTGAGGGGTGACGCGACTGTTAATTTCGAAAAAATTCCTGCGGTTTTAGTGTCTACAGTTTGCTAGGTGTCGCCCTCCACAAAAGGACGAGAGTTATTTGTTTTACACCCTATATATATATATATATATATATATATATATATATATATATATATATATATATATATATATATATATGTTTTTAAACAAATTTCTGCCGTATAGTCCCGAACTCGGATCTTTCCATGACATTCTCCGTCATAAATTAAGTTCCAAAATGGAAAGTCGCTTAAAATAATAATTTAATAGTTAAATGAATTTTTACTTAAGTAACAGAAAAATTTATAATTTTTTTTCTGCTTTCCGTCCTGCGGCTTCACTCAGGTATCATGGAATACATTTTTGTATTTTGTAACTTTAGTTTGAGACCTTTGCTCTGATATCCGTAATAATAGTTTTAGATATTCTTCAGTTTTAGACCCTTCTTGGAGAATAACAATTTTAATGCTACTTTCATCTTTTTCTGGAATTCCAATAGTGTTTGAAGGGTAACTTGGAGATCGATTTAATTGTCCGCACCATTCAGCTATTTAATGTGATCCCTATTAGAAGGTTCTATAGAACAATCTTAACCTTACTTCACTTTTTAATTCGCTATTCTGAAATTCTGTACAAAAACAGTTACTTAAATAATTAATACTTTAAAAACAAGTAATATTCATATTTCAGTAGCATATCTAATTTTCGCAACATCTTCTTGAGATCCGCCCAGCTGTTTAGTATGAAGAAGTTTTTTTGGGGTCCCAAGGTCCTGGGTGATAATTTTGCCCTCACTTGTACTAACAAAATCATCTTATTTTAATTTAAATAATAATAGTACTGTTACCTGAGATCCGTTTATCCATTTCTATAAGAGAAATGAATAAACAATTTATTTTACTTTACGTGTAATTGCTTTGGAAAAAAATTAAAATTTGTGGCTCCGTAACTAACGATAACAACTAATAATAAAACCAAATTTGAAAATTCAGGCTCTCTTGTGCCACCCCTGATATGATGCTCTATTCATAGACACTTCACTAGTCGAAATCCGTTAAGTAACCTTGGCTGTGTGCTTTTCACAAAATTTTATAACATTATTTCTAATTGTATTATATATCTATATATTGATTATTTAATAATAAATCATTGTTAAAAGGATTTAGATTTTAGTAATCAAAATTATTACTTCAATAAATTATAAATTAACACTTATTTAACTGACTAATTATTTTCTTAAATAGACTAAACAAAACATTATAATTATTTATTTATTATTTAAATTTGCCGCTTTGAGGAATTTGCTTTGTTGTTTGTAACTTGTTGCCCTCTGTTGGGTTGTCTACACAATTAATATTTAATCTCTAATGGACACTTTAATGTCTATTCCTTAGTTCAGAAAATGGGCTATTACTTTTTTAGTTAGTGTGTAGAAATCATTTTCATTTGTAAACATTTTATCTAGTCGATATTGAATTACAAATTTAAAATTTGAAATAGGATTATTGTTCAACATTTTGAAAGGTTGTAACATATTTTGGAACTTATAACCCCATTCAGGTAAAATGTTAAATATTTCAAAAAATTTAATAATTAATTAATGTATTTTTTTATTTTTTAGATTGTTTTATGAGTATTTCAATTAAATTGTACACAAACAATCTACTTGACAAAAGAAGAAATTTCCAATCTTTTGTGATGAATGTTTTCAACAACGAATTAACACTTAATCACAAATGTAAAAATGTTTGAATAGCTAACTGTCGTGTGTAAAGAGGTTAAAATTCATTAACAATTATTAATGGAAATTAAATTATATGTGTAACAATGTAAAATATTTTAAGAAAGATTAAAATTTATTTTTAATTAAATGATACATAATTTTATTGGTGTTTTTACAAGTTCTTTTTGTGTGCAGCTTTTTACACCAAACAATCCGTTTGCATATATTTTCATACTTTACTATTTTAGCAAAAAGTCAATTCTGTCAAAAATGTCACTTATGTAGATTTGATTTAGCATTCAAATGTAAGTTGAGCCAAAACTCTGTTAAAAACACTATATATTGTACCCATTCACTTTGTTTTTAATTCCAAAGTATACCAATTATATGTCATCAAAATCTTGTCAAATATATACTTTTTTTTATAAAATTTCCTTACCATCAATTTTTTTTTCTAATTTAGTTCATCTTATTTAAAATTAAATAAGAAAATTTTCAAAATAATAAATATAATGTGTTAAAACAAAAATATTTATAATTAGGTTATATACATGCATGCATATTATATGTAGTGTTCGAAATCTTGCGGTGCTGACAGGACCGTACTTATATTTTCAAAACTTAAAACGTTAAAAAATCGGGCTAAATACATTTTTTTTTTAAAAAATTGTATGGGTATATTCTCTATTAACCATCAACTGTTAATAAAAATTAGTTTCAAGTTACAAAAAAGCGTTATTTTAAAAAAGTACAAAAATTTTAACTTTTTTTAAATTAAAATTGTTGAAAATTTGACTGACTGACTGTAACTTAAAATTTGTTAATAAAAAAATAAGCTGTCATTTAAAAAAATATTTTTTGGAAAACATAATAATGCGTTGTCTTTCTCACATTTTACTGGGAGAAAAAAGACAATTGATACACATAAATCATTCACTGGTTACATAAAACATACCTTAACACAATACATAAAATTAAAATCGGACCAAGCAAGTTGTGACAATAAATGTATACACGCATATCTAAAATATATTCAAAACATATCAATATAAGAGGATATTGTCCGTATATAGGCATCCATAATTACCTGTTGTATATATTTAAAATCGCATTAAAATGTTTTATCTAAAATAAATAAACAATTTTTAATACCTTAAAAAAATAAAGACAATACTGTCAGCCCCGCAACCTCTTCGATCACTAATTATATGCATATATTTAAAAATGATTCCATTTGACAGATTGCTATAAAAAAAACAAAACAAAAAACTAGCATTATCAAAATTTGTACTTCGTTTACAAATAGCTAAGGGCCATTCAACACCACAAAAAAAAATATGTCAAAAGTTTATTTAATCAAATAAATAGTACAGTTTAATTGATTAACATTTATAATATAACTTTATAAATTTATTAAGACATTATTCATAATATTTAATTAAAGAAATCTGACATATATTTAGGTAATAGGAATAACTAGTGACGAAACACCCTTAGACACATTTATAAACACAATATATATTAAATAGAAAAATCAAACGAGGTAGAGTGAAATAACAAATAAAAAGAGACTTTTAAAACGGGATTATTTTTGATTTTTCTTAAGAACGACGTTACATAGAAGAAAAGTATAAAAAGCTCTCTGATATAACTTCTTACGATATTTTTGATAATGTAATAAAATTTTTGAAAAAGTTTTAAATTCTGATCAAAAACACAAAAAAAAGACTTTAAAGCCCAAAATATCCGGTCTGTGGCATCGGATGTGTCTGGCTAACGAACTTATCCAAGCGTTTTGAACAATTAACGATTTTACCAAATTTCGTAACAATTAAATGCTTCGTTCGACAGCTATCGCGTACACACATAAATACATATATATATATCTATATATATATAAATTTTAGTGAAGTAGATTTTCGAGTTCTAGAGGCTCCAAAACAAATTTCTGCCATAGTCCCGGGCTTAGGTCTTACCATAAGAGCTGCTGTAATAGCTGAATTTTCATTCTGAAAATTCGCTAATACTTCCTTATACTACACTGATTGCTTGCATTATAAGTTAGTAATCCAGTTACTGTTTGAAACAAAAAAATTGATTAAATACCTGAGATGATGTCACAAGGATAAATTTTCAGTTTTTTTAAATTCTTTTGATTAATCGTTATGTATTTCATTTTTATTGGAATTACTAGTAGAATTTTGAAAAATTTTGATATTAATTATTAATTTTTACTATCAAACCAACTTTTATGCTTCTAATTTCTTGAAAAATAGAAAATATTCTATCAAAAGTGCCGCCGCAGCATTGTTTCTTTGATTACTTTCAATGAAGTACATCAGATGGTACTACATTATTCAAATATGTATAATGCAAAATGTACATATAAGATGTATAACGTATGTATGTAATTTGAAATTTGTACGTTAATTAAATATTTCTCACTGTGAAAATTGTTATAAAAAAAAATTGTAATTTAATTTTAATAAGAATAAGAATTAAAAATAAAGTAAGTAACTAAGTACATTGATATTATGATTTTTGAAAAAATATAATATGTATTTCATTCGGTAAGTAAAATTTAATATTTATTTAATTTGACTTTAGAAATAAGCACTGTATTATATACGGTACATACCCTGTATACTCCACTCAAAAAAATTATAACTTTCTCTTTTTATTACACTTATTTTTATATTTATCTGTCATTTTCAAGATCAAAAGTTAATTCAGTTTCGTAATGTTGGTGTTTACTGCATTTGATTTTTAATTCGTAATAATCATATAAAGTTTATAATGATACTTTGGTGAGGAGGTTTGGTAAGGTAGATAAAGAAATGTTAATAGATTATTAGAGCTGAAAGTATTTTTTTTTTCAAATTTTTGATTTAATTGATTTAATTTAATTTAAGGCAAATTAATCTTTTATCTAGATCGGAATTAAAAGACTATTAATTTTTTTTTTATATTTTTAAAATAAAATAATTTTGATGTAAAAATTAGATTTTGCCACAAAAACTATTAATTATAGATTTTTGCTATTGATTTTTTCATTTATGATAAAATTAGAAAAATGAGATTTACAAAAAATTGAGTTAGAAATAATAAAACACATTTCCAAAGTAAATTTAGAATTTGATACAAAAAATGAAAAATTCATTGAAAAAATACTAAAATTTAAAATTTAGTTATTTTATAGGAAATCATTTACCTAATGATTTAAAAAATTTGAAATTTATGATCGTGACGTCATCACGTATATTTAAACTATTTTACGTTGTAAAATGTGTAATTCAATCCTAGAAACATGAAATTTTTTCCTAATTATGAGTTTTCGGTAGCGTTTTTTTGTCATTTTCGATAAAATTCGGAATGTAGGATTAATCGAAAATTTAATTTCAAATCATAAATAATATATCCGACTCAAGTTTCGTTTTTTTAATCACACTAATGAAAAGATTAGCCCAAAATTACTAAAATTTCAAACCTGAGTTCTAAGCAATAGTTTATTTTTTACTCAAAATTACAAAAAATTCCATTTCAAAAATCACCGGAATATTAAAACCGGCATTTTATTTTAACTTGACTTTGAAAAACAAAGACTGTTTAATTGTAAATTAAACAATTTGTCCCACTTTTTGTTTGAAAAAATCGCACATATAAGTAGCTTCAATTATCTATAAATTATTTATCATTTAAAAAGCGGTTTGGCACAAAAATTTCACTAATGATTTTATGGAGAAAGTGAATTATGTATTGTCGCCTTAGGAGACCTTCTGTACTATAGGTAATCAGATAAAATCATTAATTTAAAAAAATTCCGCTTGTCATTATTAAAAATATATCAAAATTTGCATTTAATGTATTTTCGCGTAGCATATGCCCGTCTATATTTAATACAGTGACTAACAAATTTAAAATTTAAAAATAATTAGAATGAAAACTCATATCAATGGCTTTCTAACCCAGTATCGTGAATATGATTTTATCAATTTTCCGTTTGTCGTGTAAATCTACCAGAAATTTACTCGTGCTTAAAACAGACTATGGGCCAATTCGTATCGGCGTAAGCGGAAGCGGCTTGTTGCGCTCATTTGTAAGCAATATACGCTTGAAAACAAGCACATTTGGCTTGTTATTGATATGTATGTATATTGCTGTCTCACTTTCCATGTTCTACTGACGCTAATAGTTGACTATAAGCTAGCAACGCTAATAGTTGACTATAAGCTATGTATGCTTCTCACCCTTCTCACTAGAACATGGAAAGTGAGACAGGAATATACATACATATCAATAGCAAGCCAAATGTGCTTGTTTTCAAGCGCATATTGCTTACTGTATTACAACTCTAAGAAAAAAGTAAAGGTAATAAAATTTTGAAAAAAATATGATTGGTTAAAAAAGATGACAAGGATAAAAAAGCAGCTTGTACAGTGACAGTTTAATTTCTCTCACACAAAAATGTGACAAACTAAGTCGGATTTGCATAGCTAAAAAAACTTCATAATTCAAAAAGTTAAATGAATGTATATAATTTTTAAAACTATTGATTTAGATTATAATTTAACATTTCTAAATCGTATTTTGTATTGCCATATTCTATTTTGAATTGAAAAGTAATATTTTTATGAATGTTGCTGCAAGAGGGCAGTTTCGTACTGAAAATAATTTATTTCATTTTTTGCTATAGTGTAAATCCAACTTGTAAAATTTTATTACGTTTACTTTTTTCTTAGAGTTGTAGGATAGTACAAATGAGCGCAAGCTGCTTCCGCTTACACCGATAAGAATTGGCCCTATCATTTATTTATAATTTATTATGAATTTATTTTGTAACTATGAATAAATTATTAATAAAAAATATTTGCCAAGAGCGTGTTAGATTTCGTAGTCAGTAGTTAGAGTTTATCACAATTCTCGGAATAAAATATTTCTTGCTTTTATTTAATATTAAAATTAGCCTTTAATTTGTTAATTATATGATTACTGAACCTTTTGCTTTCTATATGAGTTAAAAACTTTGAATAGTAGTTTTTTAAAAAACGACACTGTCTATTAAATTGCGTAAGGTCTGATATTGACGATTAAAGAAAGTGAACAAGTGTAGGTAGATCATCAATACGATGACTGACATTATAAATCTATAAAAGATATCCAGGTTATGACTACGAAATCCTAAAAGTGCAAACTCGTATCACAAAATCATATACATATATAATTTTTCAAAGAAGTTTTTGTCGGTACGTCATATTCTCATATCTCCCTTAACGACTGAGACACATTTTGAAGATTACGTTCCCTGCTAATGATGAAATATAAACAAATAGTTTAATGTTTTCGTTAGAAAACTTTATTTTAAAAACCGTAATAGCATTAGAAATGTAGAAGGCGCCATCTGTAAAAAATCTGTTTAATTAAGATGCACGACAGCTGTTGGTTAGAGTCAGGACCGGATTACCCACTAGGCCTACCTAGGCCATGGCCTAAGGGCGGCACGTTTTTAGTGACGACAAAAGTTGGAATTTGACGTTTTTTTGCTCGTTTGTATTTTTTTTAGGATAAAGTTATAAAAAGCAGTAGGAAAAGTTAGATTTTTTCTTTTTAAGCAAAAGGCAGGGACGGTATTTTCACGGTTCCTAGGGCGGCACTTAGGATAAATCTAGCCCTGATTAGAGTTGTTTATGTTGTTTAAAGAATGTAGGAGGCGTCATCTATTGAAAATCTGTTTAACCATAGTCCATTTCATATATTGCAAGGGTACTGTGAGATGGTAATTAAACTGTGACGGTAAAGTTTAATGTTCTTTTTTTCTTAAAATCTTTTTATAAAAAATATGTTATATGTTATAATAAATTATGATATCGTGTGAAATATTCGCGCGGGTCAGCTAGTTAATACATAATTATATTATTAGATTTACCTTAGTATGTTAAGATCAGACTTTGTTAAAAGGTGTTGCGGTGAATGATTCTAACATTTTTATTCCTTGATTGTAGATTATCAGTAATCCATTGTAAAATCAAATAGAATATAACTAGATTACAAGTATTAAAAATGTGATTACAGTTGTCATGTTGTCATGTTGTCATTGTTATTTTTAGGATACAAGATTGTGTCAGAGAACTATAGTTTTGTATACTGTATCAGTGTGACAATTATTTTTACCGTGACTGTATTCAATCCTCTATTATTTATAATTTAATTACCTAAATATGTTTAAAAAATCTAATTAATTAATAGTTAAAGGTAAAAAAAAGAGAAATTATTAAAACATTTCTATCCTACTGAATAATTAATTTATTTATAAAAAAATTACTTAAGTATTTTTACCATGATTAGTTTTGAAATTTTTTCATTCATTTCCGACATTTCCTCGTTTACTAGAATCATCCATAAATACAAACATATATGGATGAGACCTGTACTTCTTGTATCCAGATGTACATACCTAATTAGTCGTGGAGAAATTGCGTTTTTGATTGACAATCTTACGTAGGTACTTATTGAGAAAATACAATATTTTTTATTGTTGAAAAATTTCTTTTTAATGTAAGATTTTTTTATTTAAATTTGAACATAATTCATCGATTTATTGCAATTAGATATTGCGATGCAATACATATTGTATATGAAACAAAAACATTAGTAAGTGGAATCTAAAATAGTAGTCGCTATTCGAATTAAGAAAATGACTCAAGTAGTCTCTCTCTTTCAATTCTCGAAGCGACAATTATACAGACAAGTCACAACTCCAGCTCCAAATTAAAGCTGATGATAGGCCATGATAAACTGAACAAAAAATCCTAATACCATTTTCGTTTACAACGCTTAGTTTTCGAGAAAATTAATATTCAGATTTTGAGACCATCGTTTGAGGACCACCGGTGTGTAAGTATATACATACTACACGAATGTTTCGTATACAGCTGAACTCTTTTTTATGCGGTCCTTTTTTGTGCGATTTTTTTTGTGCGATTTTAAAAAAAATGGCCATTAAAATGCATAATGTGAATAAAAATCACGAGACAGTAAGAAACTTAAACAATTACTATAATAACTTTCCTTGATAAAAATTCTTTTTAACGGCTTTTAAGCATATAATCAATACATTGCATAAGAATATAAGTTATTGCATCATTTAAGTTTGTTAAAGATGTATTTTTTAAAATTTTTATAATATTATAAAATTGAAATAAAATATTTCTACGTGTAAATTAATGCTTTATCTTGTTTATAGAAGCAACTTTTAAGGAAATTTCTAAGTTTTGAGCGTTTTGAGTGATGTTTTTTCGATGAAACTTTTTTTGTGCGGTCCCGACCAATCGCACAAAAAAATTGTACAATCTGGATCAAACTATACTTTTTATAGCTATTTATGATATTTTTGAATATATTTTTTTTGTGCGATTTTTTTATGCAGTCTCTATCCACTGCACAAAAAAGAGATCAGCTGTAATATCTAGCATATCATATGCTAGATCAGGGGTCGCCAAACTTTTTTGATCATTGACCCCTATATAATTTTTCGGAATCTCCATCGACCCCCATAAAAGTAATTTTCAGTTAATTAAAATAAAACTATCTATTAGAACTTAATAAACTATCTATTATGGGTCTAATAATTAGGTACTGTGTTTGTACATTTATTTTATGATTTTAAACATTTATTAATTTTACATTGTGTAATTATAAATAAGTAAAAATAATAAGTAACTACAGATTTATGGCTTCTCAATTAATGAGATGGGTGTGTCTGGTGTTTCTTTGCAAGGTTCGCTATATTGGGTTCGAAATTGGTGAATTTTTATCTTAAATCCTCTCGAAACTCCACATTTAATTTATTTCTGTACTTTGTTAGTTAAGATTGAATTTACGTGATTGGAACCGGCTTCAACCATATAGGAACTTGGAAACGCCAACATAAATGGCTGAGCTATTTCGTATAGTTTTACATATTTTTGCATTATATTAATATTTATCCAAAATGTGCTTATTGTTGAATTTTTAAGAAACGTCTTTGCTTCAAGATCCGATAATAATTCAGCAAGCTCATCTTGCAGGTTGATGTCCACATTTTCAATTTGAGCGGAAAATGGCGCAATAATCCATTCAGGGATGTAAATGTTCTCCAAATCAACAAAGCGTAGTTTAAAATCATCGCTTAATTTTTGAAGATGACTTGTATATATTTTAAAGTCTTCTTCTTTTATTTCTAATTGTCGCAGATTTGAAAAATATTGATAATCCTTACGTAGCAATGATAATCCTTACATAGAAACTGAAGCTTCAATTTTTTAATTAGGTTTCGTATAATATCTACCAGTTAGATATTATACGAAAAAATTTTCCCCACTGTGGGAAGTTCAAAACCACTAGTTTTAGTGGTAAAACCACCAAGTTGGCAACACTGAGCATATTATGTAGGTAGTATGTATGTCTAATGGCCTACAGGGGAATACCCAAATAACATTATGTCATTCGATTTTTTTTAAAGATTTGAGAACCAGTGCAAATATTTAAGTATTATGACATTATTGATAATAATTTTTTTTTGTTAAAATATGGTTAAAGTGAACTTTTTATTGTCGATTATGTGTTTTATTTTGTTCGATTCTTTAATTGTTTATTTGCGTAAATATTAATCTTTATTTATTAGGTATGTGTTTTAGGTTAAGTTCAGTTCTTGTAATAACTTTTTTATGTTACATTTTTATTAGGGTACGTGTCCATCTGAGAGAAAAACTATCGAAAGCTGCTCTCGAGAGTCGTAATTAGAAGTGGACACAGGACTGATAGTACTATCCGACAGTTCACGCAAAAACTCTCGGAGAGTAGATAAATTTCTAGTTCTCTCAAGTGGACAAGCATAAATTCATCTCTCCGACAGTTACTCTCAAAATTCGAAATATGTTCGTATTGTGACAGCACTCTCAGCAATATTTATATTGATTTTGTACGTTGTTTCTATTTATACTAATTTGTCTTATTTTGTTGTACACAGAATGTAGGTCTTATACCTTTATACTTTTTATTTGTTTAATAAAAGACTGTTAAATTGAATATTAAAAAAATTAAAATATCAGTTATCACAGTTAATTATTGAAATTAATTTAAAAATGGATAGGAAGGAGTGAATTAAAGAAGAAGATACAAAATTAATTAAATATTTGTCAAACTTAACTTTTTTTTTTAATGGAAAATATAAAAATTATAAAACTGTGATCATAAAAGTAAAATATTGTACAATAAGTCCAACGTAAACTGAATAATTTAAAATATCACCAGAAATTTTTTTAAACAGTTATTTCTTTTTTAAAATATAAATTTGATTATAAAGTGAAGCAAATTTTTCTGTCTCCATAACTTTTTTTAACGATTATAGCAAATAAAAATCACATTAATGTTTCTTAATCAAAATTTGACATTAGCTGTCAACTGTTGTATGTCGACAAGGTTTTGAGAGCTCTATTACGGAGAGTTTGCTGTCAGACAGTTTTTTGGAGAGTGAAAGTTATTGAAAGTACTCTCAAGTGGACAATGAACTATCAACTTTCTGGATAGTTACTTCTGTTAGTTACTCTCAAATGGACACGTACCCTTACAATTAGTGTTTGGTGCAATTTTTAATTTTAACTTTATATTAAATTACAATACAATATTTAACATTCATTTATTAAACTACCTATGTATTTGTGTATACGGGCAGACGATAACTATAAATAGGGAACATTCCTTACATAAAAAGGTAAGCAACCAGTGACACTCAAAATTTTAAAACAAGTTAATATCTTGGAATCTGTGCACTCCAGTAAAATGTGATATTATGGTTTCTTATTTAGTTTGCTATGAACTATTACTTACTGTAATTTGGGACAGGGTTTAAGATTTATTCTGTATATATCTACTACTATGGCTGCCGTGTCACACGAATGTCATGTATCTTGAGGCACAACAATTGCGCGTAACAACGTTTAAAGGATTCTACTCAATCCCTAGTATATAATTATATTGACAATAAAATTAATTAATTTGTTAATAATAATATAATAATTAATTTATTGTATTTTTAAATTTTTAGTATCACATTCTCCATTTCCTATATTTTCAAATAAATATATTTATACGTTATTAAATCAATGCTGCACCGTTTAATCAATAACGCATAATACAAATCAATTATTTTAGATATTTAATAATGTCTAAGATAATTAAGATCATCTGATATTTTATTCAAATCAAGTTTTCTCAAAAGTTCAAAACTATCATTTCTGAGATACGTGAGATTCGTGTGACACGCCTGTATGGGTATAGTCAGTGAAGAGAGACGGATATAGAACTTCAATCCTGTGTTAAATTTATGGACAGTTTTAGAGCACCCCAAACCGCGATGTTGGCACCCCATCTACAGATGGCAGTGCTATGCAGGCAAGCAGTACGCACTGTTATGTCTTGATAACTGTACTTTTGAAATAAGAAATTTGTTTATGGAAGAAAAATGGAAATATACAAATTGAAATATACGTTCCCTACCTCTTCCTGTTAAACTGAACCTCCGCCTGACAACTTAAAAACGTCTGGACTTCGATCGTTCTGCCATCTAACAGAAACAAAATCGACTAAAATTTTCGTCCACATTGGCCCATAAGAATTAAACTTCTATTATACGTCTCTCTTCACTGGTATAGTCTTGCCACCATATTGTTGCTATTGTTGCGCTACTGGTTTAAGATACATATTCCGAAGAGAAATCTCGGAACCTTTAAAAGTTTCGTTATGTCTGTCCATCCGTTCATTTATTACACATATATAATTATCAAATCTCTTGGGTTATGAAAATTTTACTTAATTTCTTAAGGTATTTTCTTATATTGAAAGTAAGGATGCAATTTTTTTCATGTATCACATTGTGTGGGATAACGATTTTCAAAATGAGGTTCCTTTGATCACTTTTCAGTTTTAAACCCCATTTGTAAAATATTAGATCTTCAAAGTACCCTAGTAACCAACTTGACGTCAGACTGACATCAGATCTACGTACTTAGGTCTACATTACCCTTCGTCAGATTGACGTCCATCTGCGCCGTTTCTGACGAATATACAGACGACAGACTATCGACAGAAAGTCAAGACAAAAAATCATGTAAGCTTATAAGCTTACATGATTTTTTTAAACTGAATCTGGAATAAAATAACCTTAAAATGTAAGAAAATTGTTTCATTTTTAAACGTTTAATAAAACTATATTCGACAATAACTGAAAAAACTTTTTCAGTTTTGTTTAATAATAAGGACTACTCTCATCTTTTTTATTATATATATTTTGGTACATGTATATGTAAACAAGAATTTTTACAAAGGACTGACACTTTGAATTAACACAATTAAAAAAATTAAAATGAGAACCGCTGAAAACTTATGGGAGGGGAGAATTTAAAGCAGATAGCTGCCGTCTTCCTGCCGTAAGTCTGTCGACCAGACTTACGTATCTCTGCTGTTTTTTTCCTGACGTTAGATTCTGTTGATAGTCTGCCGTCTATATATTCGTCAGAAACGGCGCAGATGGACGTAAATCTGAAACAAATTTCTGACGACAGGACTGGTTACTAGGGTATAAGATTCGAAAATAAATACTAGCGCCACATATTAGACAGATCAAGCCTACATACAAAAAAGTGTGATCCGAAAGTTGCAATAAGTAGCAATTTATACTGCGTACCGATTAATCATCCATCAGTTCTTCAAGCGTACACATTCATTGTTAAGTTGTGGCCACAGTGGTGGCTGTTCATTGTTACATCATTAGTAGCAGGTACATGCATATGGTTGTTCGGGTATACGTATGCATTCCCATCTTGGACCACCGCTACATACATACGGAGTATTACACACACAAACATTCACTACCTTACACATACCAACACAAACTCTAAATACGTATATAACCTACCACCTCTCTGCCAAGTCTGATGACGTAAAATTCTGATTACAGTCGGAATCCTAACTATCATAATAGTAGTTTGGCCTCTTGACTAGCACTTTGTAAAAATAAAATTATTACGACTAAATATTGCTGTTTCTTTTTCAACCATGCAACCAAATTTTCGCCAATTAAGTAATGAAAAATTAAGTGGGAAAGTGGTGCCCAATAGATGAAATTTTGTATAGCCGTATGGCTTGGTATTAGAAAACATCCTTTAAAAAAAGTTTAATAGAAAAATCCTGGAAAATGAATACATACAATTTTCGCTGTCGGATACAATTAAAGCCATACACTAACGTAAGTGTGTGTTCGTTGGCTTATATTCAATACTCTTAAAGGAAATATCTTTCTTTGAGAGAGAGAGAGAGAGAGAGAGAGAGAGAGAGTGGGAACCAAACATTATAACAGAAGTTCAAATAACATACCTAAATTGTTAAAAAGATCTTAAATGCCTTCTATTTTGTTCTAAAAACTGTGAAAAACTAGCTACTGACGAAATCTGACAATGCGGGTCCAACACGCACTTGGCGAATGTTTTACTAGATCGGATTTTTTGACGTATGATATTTATAAATTTTTACAACGAGGAATTATACAGTTAGAAATTACAAATCATAATAAAACATATTAAAAATAAATTACTTGAAAAAAATTAATTACTCCAATACGTTTTATTTAATTACATGTACGTTCTAGAAATTTTTTTCCATTATTTAAAGTTTTTTTTTTCGTTTCAATTAAAATAAATAAATATTTCTTAATAGTAATTTACCGTTATTAATTATCTATTTTTATCAGGTGATTTGTTTTAAATGAACAAATCATTCAAATAAATAAAACATTTAGGATTTCATAAAGAAATTATTGTAGTTCCGTGATCCAAAACGGATATTAGAAAACTACTGTTAAATCAGTAATTTTTCCGAAACTTTCTTCACGGAGAGAAAATTCCTATAAAAATTACTGTGCTCAGCACTACAATCGACGTGTAAAGGACGAACATATTAAATTCTGTAAGGTAAAAATATAAAGATTATAATTAATCATAAAAAATTTAAAGGATGGAATGTTCTTTTCGTAATATTATCTCCGTAAAATTTGTAAAACAGCACAGTAAAAAGTTCCATTACCGACAAAAAAATAATTTTTAATTGTGTTTATTAAAAAAATTTCCATGCTATGCTTCCATGCTAATAATAGAAAGAAAAAAAACAGAAAGAAAGTTGGTTGTGTTGGGATCGCTCTAATGAAATGTACCTCAATCAGCGAGTTACATGGGTTACATGCGAACCATATAGGTGTGGACTGTGGAAGAAACTTTGTCAGACAGCTCGCACCAGGCCCTTTGATGCAGCTACTTGTCAGTTGCTTTTACACTCTCTTAGGATGATGTCATCGTTTAATTCATATTTTAGTTATTTACCTATCTTTACTATATGTATTAGAATTATATTGTTGGCCATCATTTTTGTATACATGTTTTTACAGGTTATGTGCAACCAATATAAGGTCGCGAGTCAGATGCGCAAATGAAAGAGTACGACAACAAGAATTAAACTATAATATACATGCATAAGAGTGTGATAAAAGTTGTGTTAGCACCACATTAAATTTTACCATGCTAGCACATATTTTTTATTTTGGTCGTCGATCGCGCACGGATTATAGGGGAGCATAGTAATTTTTCTGAAATTTTCTCTACAAAAATTATAGGATTTTTCTCTCCGTGTTGATAAGTTTCGATTTCTGTGGTCATTATCAAAATAGTTCTTAACAATTTATTTTAAATAAATTTAAAAAAAAAAAATGAACAAAAATGTTTGTGTAATTACGCATATTTAATTAGCTATTTGACATTTACCTTCACAAGTCGTTAATTTAATCAATAATTATCGATGTTTATTGAATAATTGCATTTTTTTGCTGGTGTGGAATGAGCCAAAACGGTTCTAATGATTGCCCGACTAGCGTAAAAAAATGAAAGAAGGTTTACAATTTAATTACAAGGATATCCTTCAAGGTCGAAACTGGTCAAAAAATAAACAAATCTAAATAAACTAATTGCATTATGTAATTTTCAAAATTGACTCAGAAAATCATTTGAATTAAACGGTTTGCCTTTATATTCCATCTGTTTTATAAATCTTGCAAGTATTGATGTAAGTATATACATACAGGGGCGGTCCTAGGAAAATATTTCGGGCCCGGGGAGGGATATTGCTGGAGGGAATTTTGGGAGAATAATTTCTTTGGAAAGGTTTTTGAATGGAAATTTTCAAATTGAGGGGAATTTCGATATTTTCTTAGTTAAATATAAAGAAGAATATGTTTGACTCTTTATTATCTTTATTAAAAATAATCAAACTCAGTCAACAATCACTTATTATTACACGATAGATTTGTATTTTTGCGAATAAATTTGGGTTTATCTAACAAAAATTTGTTGCTTAGCAATTTAACGAGAAGAACTGTCAACTAACAAAAATTCGTCAGCAAAGCTGAAGCGTTTCTGGGTTGACAGTTCTTCGAGTTAAATTACTTTTAGGCAAGAAATTTGAGTGTAGAAAACACAAATTTATTCTGAAAAAGTATAAAACTCAATGTAATCAGAGTTGTGCGTGTAATTTACTTCGGGTCAATTACACAGTTTTTTACATGTAAAAAACTTTGTAATTTACACATAACGTAAAAGCCCCCATTATGGAACGGTATCTAATACTGGAACAGTTTTGACATTTACATAATTATTTATTTCTTTAATTAAGTAAGGAAGTATTAAATGCGAGGTGAATTTAAATTGAAAAACAATCATTTTATTAATATATTTTGTTTATTGTGTTTGGAATATGAATCTGTTCTGCAAAACAGAGAAGGAAATATGGTGTTCATTCCAGGTGTTCATATTCGAAACAAAATAAAAAGCTATATATATATATATATATATATATATATATATATATATATATATATATATATATATATATATATATATATATATATATATATATATATATACCTATGAACACCATATTTCCTTCTCTGTTTTGCAGAACAGATTCATATTCCAAACACAATAAACAAAATATAATAATTTTTATTATCAAACGTTTCTTTCAGGAATAACTTCATTAATATGTAAATATCAAAACTGCTCCAGTATTAGATACCGTTCCATAATGGGGGCTTTTACGTTACTTGTTTTGATAAAAAAAGTGTAAAAAATGTAAAAAGGTAAATTTTTTAAATTTAATAGATGTAAGCGTTAGTGATGGTATTCCATATTTGCTATTGAAGTACTTGCTATATTTGTAAAGTAAAACTTAATAATTAAGTAATTTGAAAATTAAAAATATAAATGGGTACAAACAGGAAAAAGAAAGGATAGTTTTGATAGAATAGTTTATTTAAGAATTTAATATTAAAAAGATTTTATTTATTCAGTTAAATTTTATTAAAGGCATCAATCATGTTCATCACTATCATCAGTGATGTTATTGTTATTATAATTTAAAGAGAGATAAAACATGTAGTAGTTTTTTTGATCTGTCAAAACTCAATTTGTTAATTTGCAAATTTTAAGCTTTGTATTCAGTTGTGGATGGCCTTCCACCAGCAGAAAATCATTTTTGTGTGGACATATTGTTTAGACGTTTTTTCATGTGAACTTATAAACAAGTAATAACGGTCAAAATAAATTGTTTATCGGTGAAATGACAAATGATTTAAGTATTTTACATTTTTTATGATTTTTTGCAGTTTTTTACATATTTTACAATTTTTTATATAAAAATGTAAAAATCTGGTTTTTTACATCACACGGCACAACTCTGATTGTAATACGGTAAGACAATTTTACCAATAAAATGTTTTTGCCAATGAAAATTCATATTATTATTTTTAGTACATTGTTAGTATGTTTCTGAAATCAGTTAAATTTACCAATAAAAATTTTTGTTTCATTTTTACCGTGTTTATCATTTTTATCGTCAGCAATGAAATGCTGTATCATCATTTTTTTAGCTGTAACAATCTGTCCTAACTTTTTTCCCATGGCAAGAGTGAAAAAACTAGGGGAAGGTAGCCCAAAGCGGTTAAGCTAAGATTAAACGGCCAAAAAAGTGGTTTTTTACCTCGATAAGCAGATCTTTTTTATATTATCAGAAAGATTAGTTATCGAACTTTAAAATGAAACTTCGCTTAAGAAATTTTTATACGATATTTACTTTTAATAAAGAAAATACAAAACCTCATCAAAAACGCGCTTTGCCCGTATAGGTATCCTAAAGCGGGTAATCCTCTTTGGGCAAAGCGGGTTTTTTAATATAAACTTTCTTCAAAAATAATCAATTTTTAACAATTAACAGTAACTCTCTTTACAACCTCCACATTGGAGTATATTACTTCAGGTGGTTCCACATCAAAATCACCACAAACAAGGCAGAAATATTTTTTTTAAGTTTTTTTCCTCATTCCGTCGTAAAAAGAAAATTTTTTATTTTTTGCTCTTCCAACAGTTTTTTTCCATTAAGATGCTTCTATAGAAAGACTTAATTTTGTTAACTTAGAATAATTTCAAAATGAAAGCCCATACATGTCTATCTTTTTCTACATTAAAAGTCAAATGATGATAACATAATACGATAATATCAAAAAGATTTCAAATAAAAAGGTTTGTGACTAGTCACAGAATATTTATCGTCAAAATTTTTAACAAAACCAACAAAACAATTTGATGACGCTTAACTAGGACATTAAACGACACAAGCGTTCAAGTGCAACTGATTGATATTGGTTGATATTCGGCTAATCTCGGTATACACACGACCTAACAAAAACATTCTATACAACGATATACAAGCGCTTACCCGCTTTAAGAGGAATACCCGCTTTGGGCGACTTTTCCCTACAATATTCTTATGGCACTTGATACACTTGAGTTAAAATTCTCATTAAAAATACTCGACTTCCCGTAAAAATACCTATATTTTTCCATAAAATTATAATTACATTTTTCTTTATGATAGATTTTTCCAATTAACACGAACCATCAAGGGAATTTTTTTTATTCTAAAATTTATCCGATTCTGTTGGTTTCAACTGGTTTTTATCATTTTGATCCTAGGGATTCAAAATCCTTAAATCCTTATCCTAACGATTTTTCTAACTTAGTTTAGTGGCGCGGAGTTTGAGGGATAAATGTTGATTTAACTCATATCGATTGTTCACTGAAGAGTTCAGTGAAATTAGTCCCCCTCCCCCAAAAAAGAAGATAATTACGTCGTGATCCTTTACAGTTAGAAGATTACTCGTCTCATAGATTACAAAATTAAGGACATTTTTTATTTTAGTTTATTCATAATCATTTGAAATTTTTAAAACATTTTTGTGGTGAGGTCCTATAAGTTACAGCCAAAATAGCTTGCGTATAAATACAGGCCTGTCTATAGGTATTCTCAGAATATTTAACGTATAATAAAATTGCATTATAGTCTTCAATTAAAAATCTAATTATTTCTTTGTATGAATTCGAATTTGTTCCTCCTACTAAACAGTTAAACACTAAGAATATTTTTTCTAAAAAAGATTATTTTATACTGATAAAAAAATCCAAATTGAATATTGTTTCAGAATACAATTAGTATGTAATTGAATTCTACTAAATGTCAGATTTAAACTACACAGAATAATTTTTTGTGATATTCTAAAAAAGAACCACACCTCTTATTTTTTTGAAAGGTTACTTCAACTCTTACGGTAAAATTGTAAATCAGTTTCAAAAAATTTTATTACTGTATGATTAATTATAAAGCCAAGTGGTCTAGTATTAGTCATAGTTTAGTACCATATATTGTAAGGCATAGATACATACTGATTAGTAGTTATGAAAAACCTACATCACAATTACTAAACAAACAAAAAATCAGCTACATTTAAAAATAGAAATTTTGCCAAGGTAAAAAATTGTTTAAAATTCATTAAATCATTACGGAACTTTATTCAAATCACTTTTTTCTAATCATAGTATTTTAAATAGGTCAAAGTTGATGTTCTTTAATCTTAATCAAGGTAAATATAAAACGCTAGAAACTTCGAAATCATTAGGATAAGAGAATATTAGTTGAATTCAGTGGATTTTCTGTATCTAAGTGCGACTGTACACTTAAGCATTATGCTACGTATGGTATATGACATAAATATGCGACTGACGTACCTATATGACGGACTGATAAAATTGGAAGCAAATTATATTTTCTTGAAGTTGTACTATTAGTTTTTTAGGATTTGGTAGCCATAACCACGAAGTTTCTATAGGTTTAGGTCATGGTTGGTTATGTCTGTCATCGCATTAGGTGATCTACCTGCACGTTCACATTTTTTAACAATCAGTGTCGGACCCAGAGCCATAGTGCCCAATCTAAGGCCAAGTAGACCGCGGCCTAAGGTGGCAAAATTCCAGTGGTGACAAAATTTAATATATTAATTATTTAAAAATCAATTTAAAAATTACAACAAAATTATAAATAGTAAAAACAACAAATTGCAAAAATGCGATAAATAACTATGTATACTTTAAGTGATAATTATTATTATTATTTTTATTTTAATAATTTATTATTAATTAAAAGTTGAATATCGTCTAGTTAATAGAATGCTTAAGGAAAGATAATGTTGGGAATTCCCTTCTGTTTTTCGGCCTAAGGACAGCAAAAAGTTAAATACGGCTCTGATTGGGCCTTACGTAATTTAATAGACAATGTTGTTTTTTAAAGACAATTATTTAATTTCTTTAACTCACATAGAAAGTAAAAGGTTCAGATAATCATTAACAAATAAAGGCTAATTTTGATATTGAATAAGCAAGAAATATTTTATCCCGAGGATGTTTAACACATACTTAACGAATCTTTATTAAAATTAGGAATACAGGAGAAAAGATTGCTAGAAAAAAGACTTTTATTGATTTAGTCATATTTTTAAAAGGAATTTCGTCATTTTCGAGGAAAAGAAAATTTATAATTTGATGACGTGATAGAATTTACCTTTAGTGTCTTAAAAACTGTAAATAAAATGATAGAATAACCACTACAAAAAAAATTCTGTTGAAACAGTTGCATTTCTGAAATGAATTTCGTCATTTTGACAAAGCAAGTCAAAAGTTTACACTCAAATTACCCTAATTCAATGGTTCCCAAAGTGCTCCCTAGGGACCCCCAGGGGTCCCCGGGATCATTCAGAGGGTCCGTGGAAAATTAAAATTGATTTGGGGGTCCCTGAACAACGTCAGGGAGTCCGCGCAAGGTTTAATATAAAATAAAACATTATGACAAATTTTTATTAATATGGAAGTTAAATAACATTGAACAAATTATTAGCGATTTTTACGTTTTAAGTAAAGTATAAAAGAAAAATAATTATACTCTTGTTTAAGTTGATTAAAAAAACTATATATCACAGTTATCAATACAGCAAGCTCTTAACATTCATTAAAGATTTCTTTGTTTTATTAAAAACCGAAGAATGGATTGTAAGTTTTTCTAACACAGATGTGTTTCTAAAGAATACACATATTATTAATGATCAGAGATGAGGCTTATTTAAGATACAAGTATTTGAAATACAAATACAAGATACAAAATACGTATTTTCATCTTGTATCTTTGTATCTTGTATCATTAAGGGTTACTGTCAGAAGCTGTTGATTAATTTTTCAGTCTTCCTATTTGGTAAAACGTGAATTCAGTGCCGTTATACGCCTCTTACCAAAAAAAGTCGACCAGAAATTAGTACTCGTGGGGATTTGCGGTTGCTACTCACAAACATTGAGCCGGACATAAATACACTCATAACATCCCATCAGATTTATCCAAGTCTTTTTCTTGTATTTTGAAAAAAAGTTGTAATTTCAATAAATGTTTCTTCAACAAGATGTTTTATTTATATTTTATTTTTACGCCACCATTTACCATTCAAAACATCAAAGTTAAATTTGTGTTTTTTTTTTTATTATGCATTTATGTAGTTTTTCACCCAGGGTCCGTGAGCAAGTTTTGACTCTGCAAAGGGGTCCGTGGGCCAAAAGAGTTTGGGAACCACTGCCCTAATTATACCAACTAAATCACTTACATAAAGCTTGATTTGAAAAGATAAAATTCTTTAAATTTGACGACGTCATCAAGTGTTTAGAAAATGTTGCCATTTTTATAGTAAAAAGGGAAAATTCACACTTAAATTACACTAATTCAACCAATCGTTCCATAAAGTTTCTGAGAAAAAAGAAATTTGTTAATTTGATGACATCAGTAAGAATAGGTACTAAAATTTAAAAACGCTTAAAAATTCAACAAAAGAAATTCGTAAGTAAGGCGCTTGGCTGGTAACCAAGAGATCCGGGTTCGAGTCCCAGCCGATCCAGTTTGGTAATTTTTCAAACACTATGTCAATTTTAATTAACATAATGAATTGGCCATTTGCCAAAGTACATCGAGTGTTCAAGTATCAGCCAAAGCTGGACATTGAGTGAACATATGAATATTGGTGTATGTTTAAATACGAATAAAAATCCGCCATACACTAATAATGTTTCACAGGCACTCGATAACGTTTGAAATTAAAAGTATAAAACTGCGTCTCGCATTAGAGAGAGGTTGTGTTTGATTGATTACTGAATTGGAGTGGCACTCGAACAAGTGATCGGTGGCCTAGTTGGTAAGGCGCTTGGCTGGTAACCAAGAGATCCGGGTTCGAGTTCCAGCCGATCCAGTTTGGTAATTTTTCAAACACTATGTCAATTTTAATTAAAAGAAATTCGAACAAATCACCAATTTAAAACAAATAAAATAATTTTTGACATTTTCTATTTTTGTTCAGTGTAAAATTCACAAACTTGATTCTGAATTTAAAATTTCGAACAAATCAACAAAATCTATTTAATTTATTGATTGTTCGACTTCAATTAAACCCAATTATTTCATGTTTGGTGTTATCAGTGATACACGTGAACAAATTTTTAATTATTTTGTTATATTTGTACAATTTTTTTTGTGTTGCAACTTTGAATACAAATTAATTTGCGTATGATTATGTGTGTAAGAACATGTAAACAATAGGTAAAGTAATCTGTAATAGTATAACAATAGCGATGAATAAATTAAGTATAAAAATACCATAAAATTACAAGACGGAAGAATTTACATATCATTTAATTGAAGTAATGTATATACATATATGTACAGATAAATGTATGATATTATGAATATATATTAGATCATTTTATTTAAACGTTGCATAAAATTATTTTCAAATATGTAATTATTTTAATAGTACATAAGAATACGCATGCGTATACAGTGAAAATCAGTGGCGTATGTAGGTTTAGTGTCGCACCGGGCTACTTTGGCCGTCCCCATCGTCAGTTTTTTTCATTTGTTTGCTATAAAATATTAGTTATAAAAAATAATAAAACATTTTTGGGAATAAGCAGTTATCTAGAAATTTTCCAATAATCTTTTATTGAAAGCACAGCTAAAAAATTTACTTACATTTGGGTTGTAATACTACGGACAAACGCCATCCCTTAAGCCGATCTACCTATAAGATCGCCAGCATATAGAATTTTATCAATCGACTAATAGAGCAAAATAATTCAAATAGGTACCACTGAATACGTTTATTTTGTTGTACATATTACGATTTTTAGCTATTCGCGCTATAAAGTAGCTCGTACTGTAACTAGTTACACTCATTTGTATATATACATAATATATATGTTTATTTTAGTCGCGCGAATATCTGTGACTTCGCGCGAACTGGTATTCGCGCGAAGTCGCTTGCATTGTAACCGTAGCCTAAAGCCGCTGCTACACGATGCTACGAACACCTTCCAACATTCGACGTTGGATGGTTCATAGCATCGTGTAGCCGTTGTTCGAACCTACGAGTGTCCAATGTCGAGCGTCAAACGTTCGCATTTGGTCGTGTCCCGTTCGATGTCGGTATTCTTGCACCGAGTCAAAGGGATGCTTCGAACGTTTGAAGGTCAATGTTGGTTGCGTTGGTTGGTTCGACTCAGCAGCTGCACGACTCGTTCATGTGAAGAGAGACAACATCAGTGTATAACATTAGAGATAACATCAGACAGATAACAGCCTCGCCACTGAGTACCAACACATCATCATTCGTATTGGATTAAACTGTGGATCAAACATTCGATTCACCGTGTAGCAGACACATTCGTCGCACCAAAACTATCGAATTTAATTGCCTCAAACGTTCGATCGAACGTTGGAAGGAACGTTCGTAGCATCGTGTAGAACCCGCTTAAGGCGTAAGACATAATGTAAAGTTATGTAACGCCTTAATGAAATAAAAATATAGTTCTGCTCAGCACTCCCGCTATGGTAAGTTTGTGTATAATATGACATGAGAAAATGTCGGAATATTTAGATATTGTTATGACAATCAAATTAAATAAATTAAGGTTTAATTTAAAAAAAAAAGAAAATAAACAATAATTCATTAATCTTTAAAAATGGTGAAGGAGGGTCATATTATTTTATTCAGTTTCAGTATTGCATTGTTTCAAGTTAATTGTTTTCAGATTATCTTTTTATAGAAGAAATAATACAAATATTCACAAGTCAGTGTACGAGATATTACAATGTAATTTATAACATAAAAGAAATTTTTAAAATGGTATTATAATTCAAGGTCACGTATTCAATTACATATGAATTATTATACAATTTTTTTAGAGGAAATTATCTGTAGGATACTTTCTTATCTTCTTGACTTCACTTTCATTTAGTATTCAAGGAAAAAAATTAGTTCAAGAAGTGAGTATGATTTCACATTTACAATCCGGGATCTCTTATACAGGAACTGGAACCAAATTTTTAAACATATTTTCAGTACAATTGTTGTGGAACATACGGAAATATTGAGTTTCTAAGTTCCGGAAACAAGTTCGCGTTTTTCTTTTTGTAATCTCTTTTTCTTATAAACGTGTTTTTTAAGGTAATTTGTTCTTATTTATGTATAATATATGTTGTAAGACAACTTTCGCCATGCATGCTGCACCAGTATCGCAGTTAATAGCTGGTCAGTTTAACAGTAAACAAATTACTGAAACACAAGACCTGGTCTTAATCTAGTAGCTCTATTAATCAGAAATTAATTAAACAAATTCAGAAAATTTGAATTTTATATTATTTTACCTAAATATCTTTATGATGGTTAAGGCGGTTCGAACACTACGAAATAAAAAATGAAAATCAGTTCAAATCAACAAAACTGGATAGATTTTAGAAATAAATTAATTGTTAAATTCTCAAGTTGATAAGAAAGTGTATAATTGAAAAAATATACCATAGGGTAAAAGCCCCTATACCGGAACGCGATCCAATACTGGAACAGTTTTGGACATTTATATATTAATGAAGTTATTTCTGAGAGAAACCTCTGATAACAAAAATTATTAGTAATAGAGTGATTATTTTTCAATTTAAATTCACCTCGCATTTAATGTTTCCTTACTTAATTAAAGAAATACACATATATATTAAACAATTTTTGTTGAATACAGTATATTGATCCTTTATTTACGTCTGATACTTAAACCATTCTATATTTCCTACATTGACGTCTAGATGTCACTCTATGTGTGATATTACTCATATTACACGTCTGTTTGTATATCGGTTCCCAACTCCTAGTGTCATTAATATTTCTTTGTTTGGATATAGGTGTCGACATTTTGTAAAAGAAAAACATTAAAACGCCGTGAGCAGCGGGGCCCCATCACGGTAGTCGAATTTTCCCCTTCATCTTCGGTATTGAATGTCTACAAGCGAAATGTGATTGAAAGTCTACAACCGAATTGTCATTTTGTTGGTTTCAAAACTGGTGATGAGTGTTCGGGTGATCGAGGCTTTAAAAAAAGGTTTTAAGTATTTAAGGGCTGTATCTCAGTAAATTTCAATTTTGTGCCGAAAACAGGTAGCAGAAAAAAAGCCAACACAATTCGTACGAGGACATTCCTGCCCATGTTTATCCGCTAATTGCCTTTATGTTTTAGTTTTAAAAATTAAAAAAGGACCTTAAATAGTAAACTGGAAGGCCTTTATAAAGATATTTTTTGTTTCCAAAAAAATTCAAAATTTCTATTTTATAAATACTAAAAATCCAAAATTCCTAATTTATAAATAAACAGTGACTTTAATAACATTTTTAAATTACTTAATATGTATGTATTTCATTTGTCATAAAAGTAAGTTCACTTTTTTTTAAATTTTTTAAAATTACTATTCGCCTACTTGTATTTAGAATAAACATAATGCTTTTAAAACACATTTAACAATAGCATTCAATTCCGATGTAAAAATGGGAGAAGTGGGGGGAAAAGTGATGCGGACTCCCTACAAGGTACTAGCTGGATACTAACTGAATACACGTACAAAATTTCAGCCCTCTAGGTTTCCTTATGGAGTCTCTAGACATGTTAGAAAACAAGCAAAAAAATTAAGGAAATATTGGCGTAAAAATCGTGGGGGTAAGGGTTAAAAGTTGAAACCTCCAAAAAACAGTGTCTGGCTATTAGCTTAACCTGTACACCAAATTTCAGCCCTCTAGGTTTATTTGGGGAGATTTTGACCCGAACGAAACTGTTAAAAAACAAGAAAAATCATGTTCTTTTGGGTATAAAAATGGTGGGGGTAGGGGTTAAAAGTCGAGACCCCCAAAAGGCACCCCCTTGATACTAACTCAATCCGAATACAAAATTTCAGCCCTCTAGGTTTATTCGGGTGACCTGTGCGAGTGGTACAAACTTCGAAAACGTCGAAAATGCATGAAATTGTAGCTTAAAAATGAGGGGGGTGGGGGTAAAATATTAAAACCTCCAAAAAGCACAACCTAGGTACTAACTTTATCAACACACCAAATTTCAACCCTCTACGTTAATTCTGGGGGGCTGGGGGCCTGTTAGATCCAGCGAAAATCGTTTTTCCCCCCTCTACTCCCACCATACCATCCTAGGAAGCTGAATTTTGGATATCTTGTAGATAATTGACCGAAACATTATTTAAAACCGGTTTGGAAAAGTTTTATTGCTTTTCCGCCCCCCACCACCCCCTTTAAGGTCGGGTCCGAAAAAAAATTTGATAGTATTGTTGTGCATCGGAATAAGCCCCACTTACCAAATTTCATCTCTTAACTTCCATAGGGGGGCCCTACACATATTAAAAGGTTGCGGGAGAATATATATATATATATATATATATATATATATATATATATATATATATATATATCAGACATCTTTTTTTTTACATAATCGTGTTCTACGGGTCCGAAAACGGATAGCGCCCCTGGTCTCGCCTCTCGCAGCTCTTATCGTATAGACTGTATAAGTCTAATTTTTCGGAGAAAATTCGACTAATAAATAAAAATTTTTTGGCTGTATTTTTTTTATAAACATATTCATTGGACTAGAAAAACTTTGTTTCATGCTTATTAAGAAAAAAATGGGTGTTTAATTTATTTGTCAGTTTTTATAAGCCAGTTTAATTACACACCTAAAAATAGTGTTCCGGTATAGGGGCTTTTACGTTAATACATGGTAAAATATACGCACGCTTATGGAAAATGGGAAATTTTTGTTATATTCCAATGAAAAATGATGCTAGAATTCTAAAATATTTTGCAACAGGTAAATCTTTTTAAACATGTATACGAAATTTAAAAGTAATTCGGTGAAAAAGTATTGTTGAATAAAAGTCTTGGAATAAATAAATTTTAATAGAAAATTTGTTAACATTTGGCAACGTTGCATTAGATGAAGAATGGCAGGATTTTTAAAAATAAAATCAACTCGTATAATTATAACTTATGAAATCGAAGTTCAGAATAAATTTTTTTCCTGACTAAGTATACACAAAAATGAGACTGTACAAACTCAACTACTTTAAGAATGTGGTACCAGACAATTGTCATTAATAATTCCAGATTACTGTACTAGTGTACTACAATACTTTATGGAAAGATCATTATTTCACTCCAAGTACTAGAAAATGTAGGGAGCATTTTTTAAACCGAAAGATATATGGACATATTCATAATGTCACTTTATGCAATTTTATCAGCATTTTGCGTCCAAAATTTTGACAATTATTCATTTACTTCATCCTTTGCTTTAATTTGAACACATTCGCATGCGATAATTCCGGCGTAAATATTTCAAGACAATAATTAACACCTATAGATTATTCATGTTCTATATAATTTTAATCGATTGGAAAGTTTATGATTTAATTCCGCGTTTAAGTTAAATAAATTCTGTTTAAAGTGTAAAATATGTTTTTTTTTTTGTTCCTATAAAATAGTTATGTATTTAAGAATTTTATATAAATAATATTTTATGCTCTAATTTTTTTTGTATGTACAGAATTTTTCTATTAATAAACATTTTATTTCATATTTCTGTTTATTATTTATTGACTATAATATATAGATAACAATTATACAATTTATGAGACATGATACTCAATTTGAAATTTTACGCGCTAAAAATCAAATATGTTTCAATTAATTGAATTTGTACGATAGCGCCATATGAAGTTCCACTAGTTCCAAGAGTAGTTATCCTATTATTTTATGCGTTTTTAACACTTTTACTCAATAGTGAGTAATTCACGTAATGATTTATATGCAATCGTTTGACAATTCAATAGAATAAATTAAATTTTTTCGCTTAGTCATGTCATCTTTCCCACATATTCATGTGTAGGTATCTGTAAGTGAAATGGAATTCTTATTATATGACCAAATCAATTGAAAGTAGATTAAGAAGTGGTCTTATTAATTTTTTTCGAAAAAGATTATATGTATCAATAGCAACCTGACATACTCTTAAACGTTTACTTTCATTTTGAATACTCTTTTTATTTTTTGATAAAAACGAAGGTAGACTTTGAGAGCGAAAGGTATATTAATTTTAATTTAAAAGTCAACAATTTGTCTACAAATTATTAAAATTATCAAAATATTTCGTTATTGGTGCAGTGACTGAACTTTTTGAAAATTTGAGAATTCATCTCGGTAATATCATTAAGTACTCGTACAAGAAATTGTTTATAGGTTGCACTAAAAAAAATTCATTAGTTCAATAAAAGTGATTTCGTTTTTGTAACTAGTGTCAAAAAATATTTCTTTGCTTAAAAACTTCTTCCTAAAAAAGAAAAAATGCAATTCTATGTAATTTGCAATTCTGGATTAAAAAGTTGATTTTATAATTACCTATGAGAGTGTCAAAACGGCTTACTTTTTTCACGCCTGAAAAAAGTAAGTATCTACTTTTATCCACGCGTAAAATAAAGTAGATAAACAATGTTAGAATATAAGTCTTAGTTATCCATGAATGAATTATTTAAAACAAACATGTTAAAAAATGGTAAAATTTTTCCTTTAGGGTAAAAGCCCTTATACCCGAACGCGTTCAATACTCGAACAGTTTTGATATTTTATACAATTAATGAAGTTATTTCTGAAAAAAATCGATAAATATTAAAACTGTTCGAGTATTGAACACGTTCGGATATAGGGGCTTTTACGTTACAATACTTAATTAAAAGGTTAATTTTGTAATTTCCAGCAGCGCAACGGTGTTAAAATGGTTTACTTTTTTCACGTGCACAAAAAAGTAGTACTGCGATTCAATACTCGAAGAGTTTTGATATTTTATATATTAATCAAGTTATTTCTAAATGAAATCGATAAATGCCAAAAGTGTTCGAGTATTGAATCACGTTCGAGTATAGGGGCTTTTACGGTAATTTTGCCATTTTACATTAATTTTAGAATTAAAAAAAAAATTGTATGCAACACGTGCAAAATACCTAGATACTTTTCACTCGTCGTAATTGTCTAACGAGGCTTGAGACTGTTACGACTAGTGAAAAAACACCGTCATTTTGTTACTTGTTGCATAAAGTTACTATTTTGACAATATTGAAAGAAATCATTACTTTGAGTCAAAAAACTTCTTTTCACAGTATGAAAAATTTTCGTTTTTGATAAAACTAAGTTTTTAAAACGAATTTAAAATAGAATTTTAGAGGGTACGTTATATTTCGAAACTGAAATTAGTAAAAACCTGGCAACAGCAATTCCAAAGGGGTACTAGGATGAATTCTAATGTATTTTGAGAAAATAAAATAACTTCTGGAGAACGTTTAGTGTTTGATTATATTTTGTATCATATGCACTAAATATTCTCATTGATCTAGTAATAACTTGGTATTGTATAATCTTTTTTGAAAGGTACCTAGTTTTTTATTGCATGTATTAAAAACTAACAAAAATATTAGTGACATAATTTAAAAAAAAAAAAAAAATTATATGAATTGTAAACAAAATATGGAAATTACGTAAAAATTATCTAGAAAGAAATACTTATCTGGTAAAATACATATAACGTAGCAAAAGTTGCAAAAAATTACTTATTAGTGTGGTCTACTTTTTTAAATATATATTTATATGCGTTTTATAATTGCAGTAGTGTTTATGTTTAGTAAGTATATGAGATTTTATCAAGGTATCTTGCTTAACTTTATTTTTAGTGCTGCAGCGATCAAAATGATAGCTGTATTTAGTGACTTAGGTAACTTGGACAAATTAAAAAAATAATTCAGTAATATAATTTTCACCACTAGATTCAGCATTATGTAGAAAATTCTAGTAAATTGCTACTTAGACAGTGAGAAATTTTGTACTTTTAAAATATTCACACTTCAGTTCAGGCTCATGGACTGATAGCAGGTCTCGGTAACCTATAACCCACGGATCGTCAAGTGACCCATTTAATAATTTCAAGTAATCCATTCGAGTTTTGTAGATTAAAAAAAATGAATTGCAAATATAAAATTTCAGCTTATTGTCGTTTAAAATTAAAATACCACTGAGCTAAAAAATGTTCACTGATTTTGATTCTTTTAACACTGCAAACTCTGAGGATTTTGACTTTGACAAAAATTTTTATGGCCAACGTTTTTTCTGGTGTCCGTGAAAAAGATTAATGCACGACATTTAGAGTTCTTTAAGGTCTAAAATTTTGATAAGCTCATTAATAATGAGAGATTGAAATGAAGTTCCAAACTGAAAAGGGCTACTTTTGTTATGGATACAAGAAAGAACGAATTTTTTTCACTTTTTAAAAACTGACATTTCGTTTTCATTATGAATAGGACCACTCTATATAAAAATATCAAATTGTATAAATTTTCACTAAAAACATTCAAAAAATAAAAACACGTCACTGTTTTTCCAAGTTCACTTCCACAAAAATTTTCAAAATCGAATATTCTTAAATATATTTTTGTTAGGTCACTTATAAAATAAAAATAAAAAAAACCACTTATCAATAACCAATAATCAACCAAATACATACCATTGAAACGAAATATATCCAATTTAGATTTCGCTACCAATAAAATCCAGAAAAAACAAAAATTCAAATATCCAAATAGAAAAAAACCAAAACAAAAAAAGAACTAAATATTTTCAATTAGCACAGAAATCACATATCGAATTCATTCGCGGTTCACATACACACAAAACACACTGTATATTGTTATTGAATGATCTCTTGAATAATTCTCCAGTTTCTTACTTCTTGCGCTGGTTTCGTATTCTCCTATTGTGTCGTGTCCGTGCAGTGTCCGCGGCCAAGATAAAATATAGAAATTAATTATCTATCATATACACATACGTGCAATGGGTGGTTACATTTGAAAGTCAGTAAGCGGACAACGGCCTGTTCTTATACGTACTAGATATCTAAATCTGGGACACCTCTCCACAATATAAACGCAATAATTGTATATTGTCAAAGACATTAATGTATGACAAAGAAATAGTTACCGGAATACGATGGAGATTGTATCTTTTGTTACTGTCTGGTAAAAGACAGAATAATTTCGACGGTAATGTGTTATTATATTTATGAAGTCGAATTTAGAAGAAATAGCTGAAGAAGGTGTGATTTACACTTTGAGATTCTTTCAAAAAATGTGGAAGAGTTTTCCATCGTTCTTCCTTCAGGGAATCTTTATGCTTGTGAACACTATGAGTACACTGGAATGTCTTTTGGTTTTAAAAACGCTCCCTTTATATTTCAGCTGGTAAATTTGGAATCAAACATTATCCAGTAAAAAAGAGTGTATTGTTTTAAGCACCGGTAAATATTTATGAGTTTCTTTATTCTCTCGAAAGAAATTGAATAAGAAAACCGAATTTTATAAATGAAACGCTAAGAAAACGTATAATTGTATCTATAAAATTAAATATTGTGTGGACTTTTCATGTGGAAGTCTCTCGTAAGACGGCAAGGTGATCAGATTTTCTTTTTATTTTTCCCCGAAAAAATACAGTTGACAACTAAAAAAAAAAAACTGTTTCTTAATATTCTTAGTAAAGAAACTAGTTAAGTAACAGAAATGCCAGATTTCTCTTGAGCTGTAGTGAAAACATTGTGAGTACTTTAGTGACCTGAAAAATTGTTTTCTTCAAAAAATAAAAATTTTCACTCACGTCTCAGGTTTTAGAGATTTCTGGACAATTTTGGTTTTATAAAAAGCTTTCCAATCTACATAGAAATGGAATTATTCAACCGATTTTAATGAAATTTTTACGAGGTATGCGAGTCACGCTGGGTCAGTCCATGGATGGTTCTCTGCGAATTTCATCCGAATCGATACATGCGCAAACATGAAATCCCCTAACGCCGATATATTACTTACTATTCGTCCAATAAATTTTAAGGGTAGTTGGGGAGTAGTAGCACTATGAGTGCGCGGAAGCCAGATGTCACATCCCTTAGTGTGTCTATATCTCTATACATTCTTGATTTAAAATTTAAAAATACAACATAATGTCAAATATGATGAGAGTGTTAACCTTAGTTTCGTTATCTCGACTTCTTTATGGCAAAGTTACCAAACTCTTACGCAATAAAACAATTTAATGATGATAACAATAATAATTGGTACTGGGTATGCCAGATATGACACTGATCAGTCATTAAATCATAAAATGGAGATATTAATTTACAAACTTTCATTTTACCTTGAAGTCTGAAGGACAAAACTTTCTCCACATTTTCTCGTAAAAGATGTTTTAAAATTTTTTTCTTAGTATTCAATTACTGTAAATTATATTTATTGTTTACCTATATAATTTTAAAATATTTCTTTATGAATATATTTTTTTAAATTGGTTTTAAATAAAATATACAGGTGTCTTTTATATCATATTTGAATTGAATATTAAAATCCATATATCATACTTATATTAGTACTAGCCGTATACCCACCCGATAGGATTTACCACCGCCGCGCCGGCAACATCTCAGGATATCAGAATTAGTGTTAAAGATTTATCAAAATAAGATATTATTTATTTTAATAGCCATAGTAACATATTTTTATATATCTTTAAAAATGATATTCCATACAAATTCCATACAAATTTTCATCCCCTATTGAACCCACTTAGAGGACGAATTTTCAAAAATCCTTTCCTAGTGCTCATCTACGTTACATAGGGAACTCATAAGTTCAGTCAATCAGTCAGTCAGTGTTAGAAATTTATTAAGTAGATGTTTATAAAAAAGTTACGGATCCAGGCTCTATGTACCGAACAAAGAACTATCATTATTTAATGCACTACTTTCTCATAAGTTCTTTGTGTGTTGCGTGGAGCCTGGATCTGTATTTTTTTTTTTATAACCACAGTTTATGACGTATGTATTACAATAACGTTTGTGGAATTCATAAATTCATGTCTTATTTCTAAAACATCCTGTATGTGCACACATGTAATATCTATGGTAATCGTCTAACTCTAAACCAAATTAAGTAGCCAGTTTTGCTTTTTTTACCCAATTTAAAAAAGGAGGAATAGAAAAAATTTGTTAATTATCTATACAATTCTTGCTTATTAACATACCTGATTTAGTTAAATAACTTTTTTTTAATTCCTTTTTCCTTTTTAATTGTGATAATTACTTTTTTGAAATTTAGAATGTTTTAAAATTCTTCTAATAATTTACATTTAAAAATGATTGTAAATTTTCATTTACATCTGTCTATTTTTCTTGTTTTCTAAAAGTTATAATATATCTAAGATATTCGAATGCTTTTTGTTTAATTTACCATAGAATATTAAAGAAATTATTAGAGACGACAAAAAAGAATGTCTTGTGCTATATATTGATTTAGTATTTCTGATAGCAACTACTGCAACAAATGGTAGACAAATTAAAAATTCAATAAAAATTTAAAAACATTTTTTTTTTATCTAAAATATAAAAATTTACTAAAGTTATTTCACAATTCTTAAATAAATAATTATTATGATTTCAAATCAATTATGTATATAGAATTCACTTATAATCATTGACGGATTGCAGATTAAATTCTTGGATACGTAGTAATAATATAAAATAATGTTAATAAGTTTAATCTGTCTACAGTTTCTATAAAATCAAGCAAAAAATCATACAAAAATTTTCACAATTTGAGGTCAGTTATTTTCCACATAAAAGAAGATTCAAATACATATTTATTATAGTAAACAGAAACATATTTTATTTTTTGATTTAATCACCACTGATTTAAGATATAAAAATACAGAAAGTAAAATATCAATTATTAACTTTTAAAATACTAATAAAAGTATTGTTTAAAATTATAAAAATTACAACATGCTTAATTGTCTGTCAGCTGCAGTATTAATTATACACTAAAGTAAAAAAAAAAATATAACATTTTCAAAGTTTATTGTTTTTTTTTTTCAAACAATCAAAACGGTTGTGTTAAGGCCCATAAAAAAAGTTTACATAATAATTTCCTGATTACGGAATACGAACAGAAGAGTAGACCGAGATTTAGTTAGTAAAGTTAAAGAGTAGGACACGGATTCCGTTGACTAACGAGTTTTCATTTATTTTATAATATACTTAGTTACATATTATTAAACAAAATTGATAATTAAAAATTTTCACAAAAAATGATAATTAATATTAAATACGATATTAATGTATTAATTAGATTTTATGGTGTAACTATTATATTACAAATGCATAACACATATTTTCCATAAATATTTTATTGTGTAATACCGACAAAATAATTTTTTTAATCGAAAGGTCATATTTAATAAATACATATATTATTTTTTATTTTTAACTGTCATATTTGATCTGCTTATTGACATTTTCAATTCTTTCAAAAATATTTTTAATATGAGAAATAATAGCATTTGAAGGTTTGAAAAATCTAATCAAACATTCATCAGATTTAACTGTGATTTGCAGAAAAATTCAGTACAATTACAAAATAGAATTCTTAATGTTTTTTGCGCATGCGTCGGAACATTCGAAATCGTCCTAAATTGATTGTTGAAAATATTTGTCATAAAATATTATTATCTCGTAAAGAACGTATTTCTAACGTAATCTCGTATCTCGGAATTGACACGTTTTTAGGAAACCCAAAAACTGAATAATTAATTAATTTTTTTTGTTAGACAATTAACATTTTATAAAATTGCTGTGCTATATTATTTATCTTATAATTAAAACATAAATTACTATTAAAAATCATTTTGTTTATGAATTTTTAATTATTTTCTTAAAATACAAGGTTCTAATCGGGATTTATGCATGAAATATTTAGAAAGTAGCTGGTCACATTATTTTTCTTTTATCATTTAAAATTTACTCCGTCTGTATTTTGGCTTTGTTTGTATTTTGGTTTTGTTTTTTAGACTGTTTTGGTATTTGATACTTAGAAGCCAGTTATGATAAACATACACAAATCCATTGAAGCAAATTGTATTTTTTTACATAGGTAATTGTAATACAATGCGACTTAATCATACACATAATATGGTCATATGCTAGACGTTTATTTTGAAACAACAGAAATATTTGTTCGCGCCATTTGGTTAATGTATACTTAACATGCCGTTATTAAATAAATCAAAATTACGTAAACTTCAGAAATTATTATGATCATTATTTTAACATTAAATAAATATTAATAATTCTTAAAAAATTAATAGATTTCGGAAATAGTATATTGTACAATAAGTGGGAAAAGAGGCTTATTTCTCACGAATATGAGTTTCTTGCGCGAGCCCACAGGGCGAGTGTAACAATTGTATGAGTATGAGTGAGTGATGTGAGAACAATGGTATGAGTGAGAAATAAACTTTTCCCACGTATTTTACACTATACTTTTTCTACGAGCACATTTTTTTTAGTAAAATTTAACATAAATAATTAAAATAAAATTTAAATAAGTAGTAAAAATTTTTTAAATTTATAATGTCAGGGGTAAGATGTTCAAATTTTTGCCAAAGCATACTTTGAAAGCAAAACAATAATAAATAATCAACATACATATGTATATTTTTAGTATTATTTCTATATATTATATATTAAACTAACGGAACAGCCCACTTTTTTATTATATTAAGGCGTGCGAAATAATTTCCCACTGTATTCCCGTACAGTGTGGGCAATTGTTAATTTTAACATATAGTTAGCCGTGCACAAAATGTTACTTTTAATAGTAGGAGTAGAAAAAAAATATTATTTTTAAATCAAAATAATTTTACACGTTATGGCAGAATACTTTTGTAGTACGTTGATCCTTCTGGATTCTTATTGAGACTTAATCTTATTCCGCAAGAAATTTGTCGGACAGGAAAATTCTCATAATATAAAAAAAAAAAAACTACATTTACCGCTAGATAATTACCTTGAAATTACTATTGACGATGCATTTAATTACATTTTTTTTCATTATTCAATTTATTTTAAAGTAAATTTATACGAATTTTTTTTATTAAAAATTAATATTCTTTTCAGTTTGATATTTGTTTTAGGTATGTTACAGTAACTTAGTAACTTAGTTTGCAGTTTGCAAATTGCTCGATATTTAATTTAAAATCCAATAGCGAACCATTCACGTTCCTTTCACTAATCGCCAAGAACTTGGTCGAATTAATTTGTATTTAAGAGTACATAACATAATGCACGTATACATTATATACGATTAAAATACATAAAACAGGAAAAAACAATGATTGGAACAAAATTATACTTATAGAGGTATAAATCAATAATTTTTAGATTTATGTAACGTGTTTATTTCATAATTTTGATGTATTTTTAACGAATACATACTAAAAGCGTACTAAAAACTTCTGTTATGCCGAAAAAGAACATTACGAATATTTTCAAATACCCTTCGGGTTGAAAAATGCTCCATTCGTAATTCTTCTTCTTTCCTCAGGAAAATAGCTTTTGATGCATTCGATTGGCATTAAATAGTACTTATTTTACAAAAAAAGCAATTTACAAATTTAATATCATGTCAGTCTAAAAGTAATTGTAATATACAACTATAGGTAATGATTTTCAATCTGAAAGGTGTTTATGTTATTTATAGATAGACAACAGTTCGAAGTTTTACCATTACTCACAGTTATGTAATGATTATAATAATTATATATACATAATACTGTTATTTATTATAAATCAAATTAAAAGAGATGTCGACCTCGTCCGAAGTCCGCAAGTCTAATTTTATTTTAAAAAATAAAATTTATAACATACAAATTATATTAAAAAATATTTATTGGTTTGGGGTTATAAAAATAAATTGATTTTTTTATATTTTGAAGGTCGTTTATTTGCAATAATTTTTTTAACAAGTACAATAAAATTTAAAATTTTTAAGTCTAGCTATCAATATGGCGCAAATAATGGATACTAAACTTTACTAACATAGGGCCATAGGGACAATTAAAAAAATGAAAATTTACGTTGAAAGTCACGTACACACATGTACACTGAAAACTCCTTTTAATAAAAATGTTAATTAAAAAATAAAAAAATCCGACTGCTTAAAAAGCACACTAAAACCCTGACAACAAAATGAAATAGAGAAAAAGAAAAATGAATAAAAAAGTAAAGCAGTCGGTGGGATCAAATATTTCTATTTAATTTGGTTCAACATGTATGCCTCCGATTACTTTACTTTTTTATTTATTTTTCTTTTTCTCTATTTCATCTTGTTTCCACCGTTTTAGTTTGTTTTTTATCTATTTAAGGGATGAATTTTGACATTTCATGCAGCCTATAGCACTTCCGAGATTAAAACGAATCCAGCGACACCTTCTTAACTAAGATCCGTCAAGCCGTTTAGGCTGCAGGCTGCGCTACAGAAACAGACATAAGATACTTACATACATACACACATACTTTCTAAACACACTACCCTCCTTCTTAGGTAGCGGTTACACTGGATACGAATTCATTCGAAAATTCATTCGTACGAACTTATCCGAGTTAATACGAATTAAACAAATGCATACATTTAGATATGCGTGGTTACACTGCTTACGACTCTTTCGTACGAGCTCGTACGACTTTTTGATACGACCAAAATATTTTGTTTTTTGATGCGAATTCGTACGAAAAAAATGCAATGGATATAGGAAAAATAATTATTTTTGTTGAACAAAGGCGGTCTTCAAGGGATCAAAAGCATAAATATTATCATAATAGAAAGTTAAATAAAAAATTGTGGAATAAGGTGGCAGAGGAAATGTTTAGATAATTTTTTAATTAAATATATTACAATATAATAAAGCTAACCTAACCTAACAAAAATTAATTAACTAAATATTGAAGCTGAAATTCAGTAGATTTTAAAATGTAATTGAATGTGACTTGCGACATGTTCAAATATTCTAAAAAATTCTGTTTCTCTTGAAAAATTTCCTCAAAGTAATTCCAGAACTCAGCTTTTTTTGCTCTACATGAATAATAAATAATCGTTTACACAGAATTGTTTGTTTTCTATAATTAGAAATTTTGAAAACAGTGATTCTAATAAATAAGATTTGGTATCATGCAATATGTATTAACGGTTTTCAATTTAAATTTAAATACGAATTCGTATTACGATTCCGTATCCAATGTAACCACACAGTCGTACGAATGAATTTCGTACGAGCTCGTACGAATCAATTTTCGTACTAATTCGTATCCAATGTAACCGCAGCCTTATGTAGTCGGGTAAAAAATATCAGTTGTACCTTTTTCGGTTGAATACAGAGCATTAAGATTCCGTGTCAGGAGTTTCATTGTATAGAGTTTTTACTGAACATATGAATTGTAACAGAAGGTGTGCCAATGATTCCACATCGTTAGTCTTGTATTTAACTTTAATGATTGTGATTAATAAATTGTGTTTTTTTCTTTCGTTGATTTAAAACAGAATAATTCCTCAATTAGCTTTAAGTATGGACACGCAAATATACGCATCACTCATTCGTTGTAAACAATATTTTATTAACTTGAATGTAAATTGTATTGAAAAAGGCGTTCCATAATGAAATTTCTTTTTAATAGAAATTTTCATATTTGACTTCACACTTTTTCGCATGATGACTTGGTTTATATTATCAATATAAAAAAAAATTAATTAATGACTCTAATATGTTTAATTAAAAACTATGAGAGAGATATTAAAAATGAATACCTATGTAAAATTATGTCCAAGGATATCTGTGGTATCATGTCTATCTAACACAATAACATTTAAAATAGTTGCAGCTATTCCAAATCAAATTATTTTTTCGTTAGTTTTTATGTATTAAAATATTTCGAGGAAATAACGAATCTGATGTTGAAGAGGACAGTTTGAGTAAAGGATTATAACTGTGATCATACAAGAAACGTCAAATAACTCTATCGGCTTAATTATTCGCGATATTGAGCCGGACTTTGTAACATAAATATTTGAAAAATTGCAATTTTTAAAAATTGTGTTTATTTTTCGTTTATCAAAACATTTACAATATGGCGTCAGGTTATGGCTTCATACCGTGCCGTATTAAATAAAGATTTTAGAGTAATATTTATTCTGAATCCGATATTTTTAATTTAGTATTCTATTAACAGAAATTTCCGTCTTAACTAAAAACAGCTGTATCAATACTGGTAAGACTGTAAAGCTTCAATAGTTTAAAAAGGAGAAAAGCCTATAAAATCCTTTATTTAAAATCATTAATTATTATTATGTGTATTAAATTTCATCTTTCCTTCCAAAGAAAAATTTTGATAAAATAAAACAATTAGCCTACTTAAAAAGCATAAATAACTATTTTAATTTGCTATTTTAAATTCTAAATTTATTTCCGTTTGTTGCGTTATTACACCTAGTAACATAATTATTGTTCTATAACTTTTCCAATTACGTAAATTTTGTTACTTTTTTTTTATTTTTATAAAGTACATAATTAAATTATTAACAAACACAATATCCACCTGTCAAAACTTTCTTATAAATTATAATTTCTATATCGCGTTGATGTGTTTTTTACTCTTAATATTCCAAACACAAATACCTAACAATTATCCACCAATATTTTAAATGCACAGAGCAAAAGAAACAATTATGAATGTCATTTAATTTTTTACAAGTAACAAACCAACAATAATGTAACGCTGCATTTAAAACTGTCTGATTTCTGCAATATCAACCGAATAAATGCTTGTTGTACTGTTGTATTACGTTATTTTAAGGTTATGTAAACCATGAAATTGTACTTAATGTCTTTATTACATTAAAATTTTTTATTTGAATAATATTTTTTAAGTTTTGTTATGAATATTAAATGATAAATGATAATATACATAATATACCATGAAAAATTCTGTTTTTGGTTTTCTAATCACGTTTAGGTATTTTGAGTCTTTGAGACATGTGCACATCGTTAACAACTTTAACGAAATGTTAAGATGTTAAGAATCCAATCTTACGAATAAAAATTTAATTTTGTTGTTAAAACTGATCTCCAGACTGTTGAAGTAATTATTTTTTTAATTATTAATTATTTAAAAGTAATTTATCTATGAGAATTTTATTATAAATATCCTGGACGACATTGAAAAATAAAAACCAAGTGAAAGTAGAAGTTACTATGAACAATTTCGTTAAAAGTTGATTAAATTTTTGAATCATTTCATGAGAAAATAAATGGTTTTTAGAGTATAAAAACAAAAAACAAAAAAGAGATGGAATACTTTTTTCAGTAAAGACTATGTATAGCTCTCATTTCAAGTACACTATTCATCTATTTTAAAATCCTTTTTAAGTAGATAATGTCTTTGTTATAGGACTATAGAACATAAAGCCATCCGTTCAATCTGTTGTGGCTTTGATATCACGACCACCTGAATCATCAGTCGTCAATTACATGTCTACGCTTGGTTGAATATGTTCTTCATTGATTGAAATAAATACTTCGTAAACGAAAAGAGAAAACTAACCTTTTGTCTTGGTTATTCCTCTTTGATTACTATTCTTTCCACTTTCATTGATTTTGTCTATCACAGAAAAACATACATTTAGTAAAATATTTTCCAACGCTTCCACCATAACATTTTTAAGAGCTTATTTTTTTAAAATATTTTTTAAAATCAACAATAGGGTACTTGACTGTTCGAAATTTGTATTAAATAAATTCTATAAGTTATCATACGTTTAATTTTGAAAATAATGGATAACTATTTAGAAATTTTGTTTTAAAAAGTGTTAATTTCCAACAATAATTCAAATGCTGGAGACATGTTATTACTTCAAAATAACGATACAATTTGTAAACAAACGTCGATTCTGATAATTTTCATCGGCGAAGCGAAAATATATTTTATTTTATTTTTAATATTTCTATTAGTTTGAAGATAGAGTAATAATAATTGACTAGAATTTAAATAAATACTCGCTTTTAATTTGACATATTATTAATATAATCGAAGTTTTGAGTTCAAAAATATGGATTGTACTTTGACATTTATTTTTTGACATCATTACAAAAAGCAATTTTTTGCGGTAATTATTCCATTTAAAATTGATCAACTATATTTCAATAACTTTTGCAAAATTTATCAAAAATAAAAAGAAATACTTAACTGAATATACAAAAGCAAGGCATTTAGAATAGATTTTTAAATGTAAGTCAAATACCCTATAATGTAAAAATATAAACACGCGCAGGAAAAGTCAACTTTTCAACTAACGGCTTCTTTTGTACCAGGATAAAATGTTACACGACCTCAAACTTAATTTAGGAATTATTTTCAATTCGTAATTTATAATTAAGATGTCAGGTCTTGCATAATATTAACCAATTATAACGAATTTCACAGTCAAATCAAAACCAATGTAATATTTAATTTAATGGAATTTTTTAAGATAAATCTGAACTGTTGTACAATTAAATTACTGAAAACAAAACCATTGCATTATTAATTACCTTCATTGTGAAATTTTTCAAATATGAGAAGCTATTGTTATTTTCTTCTTTTTAATTTTTAGTTATTTATTTAAATTTTTTTAAATAATGTCTGAGATTTTTATTTAAATTATATACAAATATTTTATCAGTTTATCATTAAAAACATTTAAATTTAATGTAAACAATTAAGTAATTACTTTTTTATTGTTTGTTTTATTGTTTTATAATGGTCATATCAAGACACTAATTAATTAAAACAAAAGTAACTAAAATAAAAGTAATTACAGGGTTACAAGAATTATCTTATGAAATTGACACCATGACGGTCATAACCTATAATGACAAAACGTCCAACTGATACACTATTTTAACAGCTAATAGACTTCATACGGAATTGTTGACGTCGTACGACGAGGTGTGTCAGTTAGTAAGGTATTACTGGACGTCTAACGACATCAATGACCATCAAGGTGTTAATATATTTTGGCTCTCAGATTAGGTAGATATCGACTAAAGTTATGCTTGATCATATCCTATAACCAAATCGCTAGGTACATTCCTAGTCATTGATAGTGTTAAACTGTAAAAATCCGATCAGAAGTTCTCTTTTTTCTTTTGTTATTAATAATAATGGAGGCAGGTTTTTTTATTTTTTTCAGAAGTAATAATATAAGAGATTTCCTCCTTTTTACTTATTTCCTCCTTTTTGAAGTGAAAACTTCTAAAACGAAGGTAATTCTACTAATAATGTAATAAAGTGATTGGGAGGTATTTGCGTATGGTATTTGCTCTTTTTTTATTGCTTGTCGATTTTAAATAACTTTAAGGCCTGGCGCATACACTGTTAGTTACTAGGGGTACGCATATTATCAATCAGTTGTGTAGAGATTTTCAAATTGTTTGCGTATTTACTTATTCCTATTTACTTATTACTACGATTATAGATTGATTGTTTAGTCGAATGTATGCGCAGTTAAATACACAGCAATATATTGACGTGCGCACACCAGTCGATCGATAGTTATTTAAATTGTCTAACTTTTCAGTCAAGAAATGATCGATATAATTTTTTTTAATTTTTCTATCGAACCACTGTCGTGTTGATAGTATGCGCAGCGCCATAAGACCCCGTAGTTTTTTAACAGTTGATCAATTAAAAATTGTGTGTATGCGCCTAGTTTTAAACATATCGTAAGCTGAGTATTGGTTTGTACCAAGTCAACTTTTTAAACATTTTTTCTAGATAGTTGTTTTGTTAGTTTTGGACATTGAGAAAGTCGAAACCAGTATCAGAAAAATTTTTTTAAAAACTGACTTGGTACAAATCAATACTGAGCTGACGATATATTTTCTCTTAATTACCTGTTTTAATGCCACACTAATCTATCTATATACGACTATTCTATACACTTTGACAAGTACAGTTAATCTGGAACACCCAGTATAATTAAAAAAATAGTAGATTTTCTCAACTTTTTTTTTAAAGCGGATAAATAAAAATAACTCTATGATTATCGATTATATAATCGTACTTTAATAAATTGACATATCTTATGACTCATAAAGTTTAAGGTTAAATTTCTTGACTGGTTTTCTTGGGAATAATATCTAAAGTATATCATGACTACATTTTAGACATTGATATTTCGGCCACACCCTTCCATTTTCAATATTTATCAATCGTTCTCATACACCTATGAAGTTATGACTAAAAAGTAATTTATTTCTTATTTATAAAACAGACAAAAACGGATATTAAAATAGTACAAATTAAAAATTGAGATATAGTTGAAATGAAGAATGGACACCTGGACTGTGGTCGATTCTGTGGTAGAAAACAATTTTTGCGCATGTGCACGACCAAACTAGTACTAGTACTAATACTAGTACTTTTCTATCATGGATCAAACACGGCCCTGTAGAAAAAAGTTATGATCACGGACTATAGAATAAAATGGACTTGCCATTACCTAAGTTTTGGGATACCAACATTGAAGCTTTGGAAGTGTGTAGAGGGGTTCACTAAAAGTTCAGTGGTGTAGATTTTTTTTTAAAATTTTATTTATACTAGGTACTAGCTATAAAAATAACTTACACAAATTACTCACTATATGTAAATATGTATGTAACATTAATAAATACATAGTTTGATACTATATTTTATATCATAATTATGGATAGTGTACCTATATGTTTAGTACATATACATTTTTATTTACGTTGCTCTCTCTCTCTCTCTCTCTCTCTCTCTCTATATATATATATATATATATATATATATATATATATATATATATATATATATATATATATATATATATATATATATATATATATATATATATACTTTCCCGATATTTACTTTACAAATGTAATTTATTATGTATACAAAAAATAACTACGCCACTGGTACATTAATGTCATCTATTAATCAACATGGAGTCGATGTGAACGATAAAATTTCAGATTTTTGTTTTGAATCTTTTCGACTTTCACTAGTAGACATCCTTACAGCGCAATAAACCATATTCGTATTGTTTTTATTTAAAAAAAAATAATTTGTAATATTGAATGTTTACACTTTCAATAGTATTACCGTGGTTACATGAATGACAGATACGACATACTCAAAGCTTCACCAACATACCTATATACAGCTAGTCCATTGCTGAAATAAATTCAGTTGTTACATTGTTAATGTACTTCTTCTTTATTGTGTTTTATTGGAAAACTAATAATAGGTAAGTTAGTATTTTTGGTTTCAAGTATTGAAAGTGTAAAAATCACGACCCTGAATAAATAACACGAAAATTTTGTCGTTACTTTTGATAATGACAGTAAAATAATTTTCAATACTTATATTTTTATTGTTCAGGAAGCAAAGTGGCCTAAATATATTTAACGCTTAATTGATCAATTAAATTTTAAATCAAATAAAATTAATAAAGTATGACTAATTGCTCATTTAATAATTATAATCCGTGTATAGACTGTATAGTGCAGACGGGTGTTTTCATTAAAACAAGGTGGCTCATTTATAGATTACTGTGATATATATATATATATATATATATATATATATATATATATATATATATATATATATATATATATATATATATATATATAGCTACTAGATTATTATCTAGTTACTAGTGTTTGTTGTATGGACACAAAATTACAAAAAAACATTATCAATTTTTTCTTTCCTACAAAAATTATTTGTCTAATTAATAATCTATTTGATAGTTGAAAGAATATTAATTATATAAATTCAAAATAACCATTAAAAGTAGTTGAAAGCTTTCACTATTCAGATTATAGACAACAGAATTTTTATATACATAGTTAGATTGTAATAAAATGTTTTTACATGTAAAATTATATTAAAACAAACAAGTGAATTTTCTTTGGTGCAGAGAAAATATTTAATCATAATTCATGAGTATGTTTTATAGGTAGTTCAATATATTCATGTAAAAAAAGTACTATTTGAGTTCTGTAGAATAAAATGACATCAATGACTCTGAATAAATTAAACAAACTAGACAACGTAACATATAATAATTGTTTGTTTTTATTTAATTGTTTGAATTTGTTTATTATATTATTTTAAATCATAGCAAAGTTACCAAACATTTATATAGTTTAATTTTTTTTAATAAATTATTTTTTATAGTTCAATGGTACGTGGTCTGTACCAATTTTAAGTGTCACAATTTTTTCGAGTTTCTTGGTTCGGACCACGTAACTCTTATGTCTTATGCATTCACGCAAGATAGTTTTATTGGTACTTCAACTGTACCCCAGTCCAAAAACATGTCATGTTAAATTAAACAATTGCAGAACAACCATAAAAAACATTTTAACCTTCAATATGATTCCAGAAACTTTAGGAATATTTTTTTTTTGTTTTTTAAAATTTATTAACAATTTTTTGAATATTTATTGCAATCAAGATACGGTCCAATAAATCCAATTTTACCATCAATATTTATAAAAAGATTGGAATTTAATTTGTATTGATACAATCATTTTCAGCATCAAATGATTTTATTTCATTGTTCTTTTTTCACTTTTTTTTCTTTTTTTGTGTTTAAAAAAAATTATCTAGAACAATATTGAATAATAGTCATAATAGATAATTATCGCACCTTCGTGTTTATTATAAGTAACATCCTGCTACTGCTCAGCTTGTTCTTTTGTTTTCAAGAAAACAAAAATAAAATTTTAATTTTAGACAAAAACAAAAACATTTTTACAAACAGGAAGACAATAAAAGTAGAAGCAATTTAACGGGGCTGTTGCGTTGGAGATTAAGTTAGTAACTACCACTGAGCACTCAATCGAACATAGTAACATAATAAATGTTTCCTAGAGATACCACAGGCATTAAATTTTGAAGCATGACTCCATTTTAGTAAGCCCAACTTGTAACCACGGAGACTTGTTTATAAATATTAGATAAAGCATTAAATTAATGGTTTGACCGTCATTAAAGTAATCCCATCAGTCAATTTTTTTGCTCACATAGCATAGCATTCTCTCTAGACGATTCTTTCCTCAATGGTAACTACGAAATCCCAAATTTATTATTGCAATAATATATTTTATTATCGCATATCCTAAGTTATTATCACAAATTAAAATTGGATATTTGTCAAGTTTTTTATTTTTTGTGGTAGTCGTGGCTACCATTACTCCGATTACGATAAAATTCGTAGGTGATTATCTAAGAACCAAACCGCACAATTTCTAGAAATTGCATAAAAAACGTAAGGATAGTTCCGAAATTATCTCACATGGTGAGATTTTCAGGTATACATATAGGTGGACCGAAAGGTAACGAATAAAACATACGAAACCAAAATCGTTCAGAAAGCCCTAAAACATAATAAGTGCATACCTTAGTAGTCCCAGAAGCAAAAAAGTGGACGTTCAACTGATTATTCGGGTTGTTTGACATAAATTTCAATATATTACTCAGTTTTTACATAGACAGTGTCGTTCTTTAAAAACTGTTATTAGTTTTTTTTTTTTTTTTTTTTTTTTTAAATATAGAAAGTAAAAGATTTTTTCAATCATATTATTAACGAATTAAAGGCTAATTTTAACATTAAATAAGGGCAAGAAATATTTTATCCCGAGAATTGTGAAAAATTCTAGCTACTAACTACGAAATCTTGACTTAATATGTGCTTAATAATTATTTACGAATTTTTTAAAATTAGATTACTAAAATGCTATACGTCAGAATTTGTTAAATTTATTTTTTTAAATATTCCTACTAAGTTGAAGTTTTTTAAAGTATACCTAAGTTTTTTTTTATCATTTAATCTTTAGCAGAAGGTATTTATTTATTCGATTAAATGCTGTAATTCGGAGTGTTTTGACGAATAACTCCATTAGTCGCGTGTTAAGCACACTCTACGTCGTCAGAAGTATGGGCACATTTTAATCCGAGGGGTGCCCATAATTTTGACGATGTAGTGTGTGCTGGGACCTGCTCAGGCCTTTCACTTGTGGCTTTTGAAATTATGACATCTAGTTAAAACGTATAGTGTACTTTCATCCCGTCGCTACTGAAAACTGTTAGTTTCCTTTTGGAAATTTTCCTACAGAAATGTTTTCTTCGGGTAAAAAGTAGACTATAACACAGTTTTAACAATATGCAAAGTTCGAATGAAGTCAGTGATCCTTTTTTATATCGTTTTAAATACATTTTCCTACGGGAATAAGACTTTTCACAGAATTCAAATATTTCCCCGGGGTAGAAAGTAGTCTGTGTCCTTTTTTGTTCCCTATGTAAACAATATACAAAGTTTAAAATCAATCTTTCATTTTCTTAAATGTCAGCTGTAGTTATTACATTGTTTCGTTTTAAATACATTTTTCCTCCGGAATGAGATACTGTCTCGGGGTAAAAAGTAACCTATATTTATCGCTGTACATCGTTCTATCTGCTAACAATATGCTAAGTTCGAACAAACTCAGAGAATCTTTTTTTGTTTCATTTAAAATATATTTTTCCACAGGAATGAAATTTCGCACGGGATTGAGATACTTTCCCAAGATAAAAAATCGCCTGTGTTCTTTTCCATCTGTTAACAATACACAAAGTTTGAAACCAATAATCCGCTTTTTAATAGTCAACTGTCATAACTGAATAGATTTTTTCTCGGGAATGATATATTTTCCCGGGTCATAACCATCTTCGTCTCCCAAGCTATGTTTGTGCAAAGTTTCAATTGATTGGTTAAGCCGTTGAGGCGTGAAAACAAGTCAAACAAACAGACAAACAAACAAATTCAATTTCGCATTTATAATATTAGTTAGGGTTAGGATTAGGATTTACACGTTAAAAAATGAATTTTTAACAATTTTAAAATCACCAGCATACCATACCATACCATATCAGTTTCCATATTTCTAATTGTAAAAATGAACTTCTATGAATTGTAAAAAAAACTTCTATTTAAAGTTTCATACCCCTAAGCCCCTAAGGGATGAATTTTTAAAAGCACTGAAACTTTTGTTTTCAAATCAGTAACCTAACACAAATTTACATATTTCTATCTAAAAAAATTACAGATTTCTATAAAAATTTTCATCTCTTATTTTATCCCCTTAGGGGATAAATTTCCAAAAATCTCTTCTAAGTGCTCACCTACGTTATATAAGAAATTCCTGTTCAAAATTTCACGTTTTTAGGCCCAGCGGTTTGGGCTGTGCGTTGATCGATCAGTCAGTCAGTTTTGATTTTTATATATATTATTATTATTATTATTATATAGATACGCCAAAATTGTGTGCACCACTATCTTAAAAATTATTATGTGTTGTGATGAATACGAATACTCATTAATAAAACTCTAGTTAGTACTCATTCTATAATTATCAGATTTTGTCACAAATTCAAACTGGATCGATTACTTATTAAACTTTCATTTATTTTCAGTACGTAGGCTTAAATCATATTCTGTAATAGAAAGTAAAACATTTTTTTTTACGTGTCTAACAATTAAATTTATTATTTTTTTAAATATTTTATTAATATGTGATAAATATGCACACTTATTAATTGAAAAAAATAATCATTGAATTATTTAATAGTAATTTTTTTTAAATGCATTATTAATTATTTTGATATGATATTAAAAAAATGAAGAAATTAAATTAATTAAAATAAACGATATTACATACATCATTCAATATATTAAGTGAAAATATATTACTACCTACATTTGAATCTTCTATTATTCCGTTGAGAATAAAACATCGATACTTATTTTAAATTGATTTCCCTTTTTATATATTAAATGTTATTTTATACAAAATGGATCTTTGTATATGTCAATCAATGGAGCACAAAAAAAAAAAAATAAATAAATAAATAAAACAAAAGAAAAATATCTATTTTTAGCTATTTTACACTTTAATTTTTTTTTAAACCACTTTCTCTACATGTCTCTTTTTACGTCATACATTAAACAAATATGAAGTCATGTATAACAGAAAATGAATTTGATATAAAGAAAAGAATTATTCTGAGTGTGCTTGACTGTACGACCGAGGTGAAAATTTCTATCAAGGATACTATAACCAGGAATACTAACTCAAATGGAAGAAGTTGCCATAATTGATCACAAAAATGACACATATTAGGCTTTCTTTTTTCACCACTCGTGGCGTTAATATTCTGCAAATACTAGAGTTACTATAATAAGAGTTACGACACCGGCCATATGTCGGCCATTTGTAGGGAAAATAATCGCTCATTTTTTCAAAATAATGACGCACATCAAATCAAGCTAGTGTCAGTTAAGTAATAATATGAATTAACAATTGGAATTTCTATACGAAACACAAATATTTATTTCATTATTTTCCGTATAAATGGCCGGTGTCTAGACTCTTATTATAGGGACTCTAATCAAAGCGAGCATGAAGAATCAAGGACACAACACAGTCAAAGACACAATATGAAAATCATAACCACAATTTTTGTATTTAAACAATTTAAATTTAAAAATGAATTTCAAAAATCTTATAAAATTGTATTTTAAATAAATAGGAATGAAGAATTTATTCAGTTTAATTTTATCAATAATATCAAAATGAGTAGGGTGTGTGGTGTTAAAAATTGTTCTAGTGAAGTTTGGCTGATAAAAAGCGACGCAAGGAATTAAATTTGAAAAATCCTGCATTTTTCAAAGTACCTCAAGAAAGTTAATATATTTAACGGAAAATCAGGTAAACTAAATAAATTTTAGTTTATTAATATTGCAATTTGTTCTTTATTATATAACAATAAGACTGTTTCAAGTAATATTCAAATTACCGCTTGGGTACACAGGGAACACTAATGTCCTCATTTTGAGACCTTTTTTTTAATACATTGAGTCAGACAGCTTTATATAGTCACCATGATTTCTATGATGATCATAATCAATGCGAATCAAAGTACCTACAAAATATAAAAGCTGTAGTTGGGTTAGAAGGCGGAAATCTGCCGCCGCGCATATTATTTCTTATTTATTTTTATTAGATTGTTATGAGTGAATGTAGTAATTTGACCAAGTTTCAACCCTTAATTATAAACCGATTATGTATAGAAAATACTTTTCAAAATTTTTCCAAATCACTACATTCACTCATAGCAATCTAACGAATGATACGTGTGGGGGCAAATTTCTTCTTTCTTATCTGACTACGACCTTTATGAATATAAATAGGATTTTGTTAAATGATTAGCGAATCTAGATAAGCGAGTAAAATCAGTACAAAGGACAATTCCAACTAGTGGCATATTTAGAAAAGGGCAGTGACGAACAAATCCTTCGGAGGCCCGGGGCGGCCTCTAATCCGACCCGATATCAACGCGCAAAAATAAAACATGGAATAACGAATAGCCAACCTATTTAGTTTTATAATTGAAAATCCAGTCTGGACCCCTTGCCACTACCCCTGGATTCCTTTATCTGGTGTCTGGTCCGAGGCGAACCGTCCCTGCCCCTCACTCTTAATCCACCATTGGGGCTAAGTTCTAAAAGGAATTTCAATAGTAGAAATGAAAAGTTTACATTCAAATATTACCCTATTTCAATCAAATACCCTAATACAAATCATTTCCATAAAGTTTAATTTGAAAAAAAGAAGTACAGCTGAACTCTTTTTTGTGCGGTGGATAGAGACCGCATAAAAAAAAATCGCACAGAAAAAATATATTCAAAAATATCATAAATAGCTATAAGAAGTATAGTTCCATCCAGATTGTACAAAAAACTTTTTTTGTGCGGTTGGTCGGGGCCGCATAAAAAAAGTTTCATCGAAAAAACATCACTTAAAACGCTCAAAACTTAGAAATTTTCTTAGAAGTTGCTTCTATAAACAAGATAAAGCATTAATTTACACGTAGAAACATTTTATTTCAATTTTATAATATTATGAAAATTTTGAAAAATACATCTTTAACAAAATTAATTGATGCAATAACTTATGTTCTTATGCAATGTATTGATTAAATGCTTAAAAGCCGTTAAAAAGAATTAATAGTATTTGTAAAGTAATTAATAGTAATTGTTTAAGTTTCTCACTGTCTCGTGATTTTGATTCACATTATGCATTTTGATGGCCATTTTTTTAAAAACCGCACAAAAAAGGACTGCATAAAAAAGAGTTCAGCTGTATTTTAATTTGATAATGTCATTTTTACTAAAATTTTTAATCCTTTCAGAAACGGTAAGAAAAATAATGTAATGACGAAACTAGAAATGAATTTTAGCTTTTCGAAGTCGTTCTTTTCATTTTTACCAAAATTAGGCATGTAAGACCACTAGAAAAAGACTTCAGTCGATTCAGTCATATTTCTAAAAGACATTTCGTCATTTTAATAGCAAAAATGGCAAGTACAAACCCAAATATTAGTCTATTTCAATCAATCACCCTAACACAAGTTACTTCCGAAAAGTTTGATTTGAATAAAAAGGAATATTTTAATTTGATGACATCATCAAATTTAGTAAAATTACTTAATGCTTTAAAAACCGTAAACAAAACGATAGAATGACGAAACTGGAAGTGAATTATAGGTTTTCGAAGTCGTTCTTTTCAGTTTTACCAAAGTGATATATATGGGGCCACTAGAAAAAGAACTTCTATCGATTCAGTCATATTTCTGAAGGATATTTTTTATTTTAACAACAAAAATTAAAAGTTCGCACTTAAGTTACTCTATTTCAACCAGTCACTCTAATTCAAATCATTTCCATAAAGTGTGACTTAATAAATTAGATAGTAGATTTATAGCTAACTAAATAATTACTTACGTTATTTAATATCCAAATTTAACAAAAGTATTATAGGAAGGAAAGTAACTTAACTACCCTAACAAAAACGACTTATATATACAGATGTAATTATTCAAATATTTCCTTATTACATATTTAAACGAGACCATTTAGAAAGAAAGTTGTTTTTCTTTTTGTCTTAAAAGACACATAAAATAATCATATGTAAAATACCGGATACCAATAAATTCATCAGGAAATGTAACTACAGATTTAAACACGCCAAATAGAAACATCAAAAGATAAAACAATAGTTTTCCTAGTTTTAAAAATTTAAAAATAGGAATGGAATGTTGTCAAAAGAAATTGTTTTTATATAAATATCAAGTTTTTTTTTTTTGGTAATGAGTCACTTTTATTCAGAAAAAAAAATTAATAATAAAACGAAGTCATGAAGACGTGTTTTATTGACAATGAAGATTCACCAACAACCAGTTGATAAAATCAAGTTCATTGATGAATGCTTATGAAGTTATGACACCTGTATTCGTTGTGGTTGATGCCGACGATCTCTGCCATACAAGAAGTTGAGGTCGTACATTCGTATCCAGCAAGGTTACCTACAGCCTCCGGCGTTAATTCACTCATTTTAAGTAAAAGAGAAATCATCGAAAAATTTGTTTTGTTTTATTTGTGAAAAGAAATTTTAAGAGGTGTATTAACTACGTTTTGACCGTTGAAAATATTGATTTTTAAAGTGTATTTGTGGCATGGTCTAATAATTTTTTTAATTAATACTTTCGATTTCTAAAATTAATAAGAACAAATTTTTGTATTTTTACGAAACGGGAGAGAAATTTATAGTAAACTAAGAATACTAAAATTACAAAACTAGGCTTAAAGATACCATACGCACTTAAAAACTCAAATTTTTGGTCTAATCAAACAATGCTAAAATGTTCAATCGTATTAAGCGGGTTCTACACGATGCTACGAACGTTCCTTCCAACGTTCGATCGAACGTTTGAGGCAATCAAGTTCGATAGTTGGTGCGACGAATGTATCTGCTACACGGTGAATCGAATGTTTGATCCAATACGAATGATGATGTGTTGGTACTCAGTGGACGAGGCTGTTATCTGTCTGATGTTATCTCTAATGTTATACACTGATGTTGTCTCTCTTCACATGAACGAGTCGTGCAGCAGCTGAGTCGAACCAAGTCGAACCAACCAACGCAACCAACATTGACCTTCAAACGTTCGAAGCATCCCTTTGACTCGGTGCAAGAATACCGACATCGAGCGGGACATGGCCAAATGCGAATGTTTGACGCTCGACATTGGACACTCGTAGGTTCGAACAACGGCCACACGATGCGATGAACCATCGAACGTCCAATGTTGGAAGGTGTTCGTAGTATCGTGTAGAACCGTCTTTACGATTTTGCTACCATCTATAATTCTATAACATATGTCAGATCAGATACCCTGGTCATAGAGCAGTTCGTGTTGGTGTGGTCTGGCCTTCAAATTCCTCTTTCTAATTCTGTCAAAAATCGAGAGAATGGTAGTCAGATGTAATAATTTATCACAAATTTCATCTTGTTGGAAATTAATTTTCAAAAACTTCATTGACTCAAATTCAAATATCTATCGTTACAGACTACAGTTAATATGTTTCAATCGGAAGAAAATGTCCATCGTTTCATTTTTATGTCATCGAAGGATGACATATTAATATCGTTGTGTGATCATAGTGGAGGAAACATTATTATAGAGTTGTATATCCATATTGAATAATTATAGAGTTGTACATCCATATTGAATAAACGCAAGAGGGCTGTAGAGTTAACAAAAAATCATAAATTAACACTTTCACTGAGGTGACATTACTTAGTGCGTGTCAAAAACACGCACTTAACGAATTTTATTTTTTCATTTGCAAGAAAATGTGTTGTATTTGCAGAAATCAAATTCTGTAGGACTGTAGGTAATGTTAACAATTATTAAAGAAATATTATTAGTCTATCACCTGCGCTACATAGTGGTTTCCAATCACTTCTTTAGTACCTATCGAATATTAAAGTAACGATACACCTTGGCGGCTTTCCTGAAGTTTGAGTATTTTTCGGTGTTTTTACCAACAGATAATTATCCAGAATTATTTGAGTTATCGATTGGAAAAAAAATTTAATTTGAATTAATAAATGTGAAGATATACGTACGCCACTGAAACCGTTGGATGTCACATACCTAGAGTGGTGGCTCAAGACTAATGACCATTTTAAAACATAAAATTTTGATTTTTTTTTAAATCCATCTCTGCTTTAAATATTTTAAGACACACCTGAGTATCGGTTTTATACATTTATAAGAAGTGAAAACATACATTCATCAATTTTTTTTGTTCTTTGAAGATGACGGCAATGATCTTTTGTCGCATGCATACATATCCACCATATCCACATCTCATGTATACAAATATGGCGGTAGCTTAACAATAAAACAAGTGAAATGATATTTACCAAAAAAAAAAAAATGTTAAAGAAAAGGAACTATTAAAATAAAAAACACTTAAATGCTTATAAATTTTTGTTTTATTTTCATTTTTATTCTTTCCTTCACTTTTTTTTAAAAAAACACGTAAAATACAATCAGCTTTTTTTCTTTTTTAGAACAATATTACAAGAGTCAGTAATTACTTGAATACAATGTGATGCTGTCTATATGCACAATTATTTGTTGTAAATAACAAACTTATTATTTCTTCGTGTCCATATTTCATCTATTATTTTCTAGATCAGTGAATCCCAAATTAGAAACAATTGTGTGTGGTTGATGAGAGATGTTTAGAACGCGTTGCGCATACCACATGTTCATCCAACCTAACCAAACTTTTTCAAATATTAAAAAGAACGATATCAGTGATTTATTGAAAATGTTAGAAAATTTACACGTGTAGTTAAAAGTAATAGAGAGATTTTGCACAACTTAAAATTTACGATAACATTATTGTGACAATTACAATAACAGAACTGTTGGTCTATAAGGTCCTTTATGCATCTTTTTACATTTCGATTTTTTTTAACCCAGAACCATTTTTTTGGAGTAGAGTATGTAATAATACCGATATATCCAGATTACAAACTTTGGGAATGCCATACTCTGCTTTACTTGATTAAACTACGGAATTCTTGGACCGGATTTTCTCGAACTAATGCACACGCATCATTCGTCATGTTATTCCGCTCCTGATATTGAGTGCCTTCGTTGGCCTCATCACTTATTTCTAAATGATGTAGGCACATGCGTACACTAATTAAAAACTGCGTGGAAATTGACATTACTAATTCCTGCCAATTTTCGCGCAGCTTTTAATTAGTGTGCGCATGTGCCTACATCATTTAGAAGTAAGTGATGAGGCCAAGTGCCAACGAAGGCGCTCAGTAACGTCCATCATCCAAGCTCAGATCGGAGGAGCACATAAAGGGCCTAAACATCCAAAAATTGAAATATTTTATGATTACGGACTTTTTTTTCAACTATCAAAATAATATTACTGTAGATTTTATTATAAGTGTTGTTTAGAAGGGAAAAATATGAGGTTATTTAATTGTGACATTTGAACTATTGAGATACATTCTCTATAAATGTGTGAATTTATACCATGGTTTTGAATTTGCAAGAGATGTCCATTTGAACCTGAAAAGGGAAAATGTTTTGAACTTAAAGTAAAAGAGCTCATCTTTTGCTTGAAATTTAATTAAACGAAGTGCAAAAAAGCGTTTCTGCTGCTTATTGTATTGTACAATAGGAAGCCAGGAAGAACTTAGGCAGCGTTTGTTGAATTTAATAGCAAGTACAGTCGAAGCTCGTTATCTTTTTTCTTTATTATTAAATTTCGGATTCGTTGATCTAAAAACGTAAGCAAATAGAGTAGATATTATTTTTATAATCTCATTTTTACCCGTTTTCAAAAGAAAAAGAAAATTAAGTATTAAGTCCAAAATGCTATTTTTATTTATTTTTATATAATAATAAATATAAAATAAATTCAAATACAATTATGTATTTTTAAAATTGGTCACATAATGTGCACTATACTAATAAAACAATTATTAAGGCGGATCTAGTTGTAAACCAAAAAAATTTAAAGATATTGTATACTACTTGTAAATATATTTTTATTAAAAAATGGTGAAGCACCCAGTATCCGTTTAAAAGCATTCGGTGGACTTTAATCAACGAGCTATCTTGGAAACGGTTTTATAAAGCCGCGGGTAAAAGCTAGTTTTTAATATTTTGCAATAAAACTTCGTTTAAAAATAATTAAATATGAGTACATATTCTCAACAAAAAATGTTATTATCTAGACTAGCAAACAATTTTTTAAATTTCTTAATTTTTTTGGTTCACAGCCATGTATTTCCCCTTAAATTCAATCATAAGTAAAATAATTACAAGTTTCAGTTACTGACAAAAGCGACACATAGTTGAGAATAGTCGAGAGAAAGAGAGATAGAGAAAATAGTTAATTTACAGTTTATTGCATTTATGCATAAAATTATATATTAGCTAATCTATGACAGTAAATAATTCTGTGTTCTAATTTTTTTAACTTAATTAGGAAGTATTTGAAGTATTAGGTTAAGATAAATATTTTATCAATATTTTTTTATTATCTAAATTTGTATTTAAATTATTGAGACCCTTAGTTACAGAGAGGTAATAGATATCATAGGTATGATCGATTTTTAACCCTTAACACACGCTTTGACATAATGAAGCATCAATTTGTTCTCAAATTATATGTAGACGATTAAAAATGTTTAAAATATAGTATTTGAAAGAATCCCGTATGAAAATTGGTACTACTAAAAAAAGCAACACTGATTGTGAATTTTAAATTTGGGACACATAGGCAAAGACGTTATTGAAAATATGGACTTAAATATTTAAATAATTTCGCACTAATGAAATTAACATAATTTTCAAAAAACATTAAAAGAATAGAAAGTTATTTCAATTTTAAATTTTAAACATAATTTTTTTCTATGACATTTTATTTGGTGTACCTCCTATTAGTGATATGATAATTATAGTTGACACTAAAAATTTTTGTACAATACCGGATTTAATTAATTAATAAAAAAAATGTCGTTAGTTTGGCTTGAATGGATATGTTTCAAGGTTTTTTTGCCCAAAAAAAAAAAAACTACTTACGTAAAATAAACACAGAATTATATACCAATTTTAAACTTAAAAAAAATAGATAAAATAAAATCTTTAAAAAGATATTGTGCACAGCCTGCTTTTTCTCTTATTTTCCAATAAAACATTATAAAAAATATCAATTATTTATAAAAAGCAATAATTATTTAATAATTACATAATTATTATTTTTTTCCTTTTAAATATAAATACTTAAATGTCGCATTTAACAATAAATATAATTTTAATAAATCAGTTATTTGAATTAACTATATTATGTATTTCGAATAATAACAATAATTTATTTATAAATATAATAGAATTTACAGAAAATTTCAATAAATGGCGGGAAAGTGATATAAATAAATTTCTGGTCATTTTTTAACATCATTCCAAACACTGTTTCTAATATTTAAATCGTATATCTGTTCATAGCGTTAATCCATCTGTAAGAACTGCAAAAACTATAGATAAGCATACTGATTGGTATGTCAAGAAGTAATTTCACTGTAATTGACTATTATACTGTTAATGAAATTGAATTTTTTGTACTGTTTTACGTATAAAAATGTAATTATAAAATTCAAATTTACAATTGAAGCTCTCACAACATGTTATTGTCAGTAAAACTAATGAAATTATCTTTCAAAACAACAATAAATAACTCATGACTGTTATATATGGTTCATCTGTAAAATATTTTATTCTCTTTGTCTTTATGGAGGTAGATTTTTTCTTTACAGATAGAGAAGAAACAGATTAATAAATTATGTAAATCGAGCATAAATTTCAAAAATTATGAATACGTTACGGTGTCACTGTTCACTGGTGACATCTAGTTAATGAACATTATAACGATATACAATTTAAAAAAACGAATATATACTTCAGTTGGTTCATAAATGTTTACACACTTGCATATTGTGAATTATTAAACGATTGGAGATTCTTACAGCTGAATTTTTCCAGTAAGTATTCAGTTTCATTTTTTTTGAATTTTTTCTTTTTGATAAATAAAATTCTCTAAACTATTCTAAGGTTATGAACATATACTTGGTATAAAAACTTTTTCACTTTGTGCATTTACAATATAATTTTTTTTGTTTTTTTGGTTATAAAAACACGTTTACTCTCTAATTATTGAACAGTTTATACCAACAATTAACATATAAAATACCTATAAATTTAAAATATTAAGTACACGTTTGCGTGGTGCACTTAAGTCATTTTTTGTTGGAACAAACTTTTTTTTTTTATATTTGACTAAATTTTGGAATAATTTATAATCTCAAAAAACTACATAACAATAATTTTTTTCTGTTTTTTGAAAAATATTTTAGTTCTTTTTGTTGTAAAAAAAAGTTCTATAATTTTGTTTGGTTTCTGTACAAGGATATTACTTTTTTTGACTAAACTAAAAACTAATTTGCTCTAACAGTTCTTATGTTAAGGTACGTTTATTTAAGATCACAACATTTATTTAAAACATAACTAATGGAAGAGAGAGGGGTTATCAATCAATGATTACTGGAATGCATTTTGGTTACATAGTATTGGATACGAGTAGAGAATTTTATCGAAAAATTCATTTGTAGTTTTTATATACAGAACAAAGGTGAGGGGGGTTATGATAGAAAAAAAAATCAGTGAGTGTTTTCATAAGATTCATTTTGTGTTAGTTTACAATTAATAGAAAAAAGTACATTCGATATGTTCTTTTGGGTTACGGGCGTCTATCAGGTTGTCTTCTTTTGACCTAAACGAAAAAGGAATTTTTGTATTTATTTACGGTAAATCTGAATACTTTCCACTTCGTATAGTAGACTAGCATGTACGAAAAGTAGCATTACGAAAATTAATTTGGCAGCTCAGTTGTTTTTGGCAAACTATAAAGTGATATATTGGAAGTTTCAACTAAATGCCATAACTATGGATTTTCATTCTTGAACAGTAATGGTTGATACGTAGAATTTATAAGCCTAGGCATAATATTTATGGATATGTTAGGTCGACTGCATAAGTACAAATGAGTTTATTTTGTTCATAGGCAGACGTCAGGCTTTAAAACACGCAAGGTTGTATAGATAGCATAACCTACTATTTTTTTTTTTTTACTTTTAACCATTAGTGACCATTACTTTTAACCACAATTTAACAAACTGTGTTTAAGCTTAAGCTTAAGTAAACCTAGTTTAACAGTTAACCTTTTGTTTTATCAACTGAGTTTGGTAAATAAACTTAATATGTAAAACAGTATTATTTACCTAGGGCTGCGGTTACATTGGATACGAATTCGTACGAAAAATGATTCGTACGAGCTCGTACGAAATTCATTCGTACGACTGTGTGGTTACATTGGATACGGAATCGTAATACGAATTCGTATTTAAATTTAAACTGAAAACCGTTAATACATATTGTATGATATCAAACAATGGATTCAGCTACCGAATCTTATTTATTAGAAACATCGTTTTCAAAATTTCTAATTACAGAAAACGAACAATTCTGGGTAAACGATTATTTATTATTCATGTAGAGCAAAAAAGCTGAGTTCTGGAATTGTTTTGAAGAAATTTTTCAAGACGAACAGAAATTTTTAGAGTATTTGAACAAGTCACATTCAGTTATATTTTAAAATCTACTGAATTTTAGTTTCAATATTTAGTTAATTAATTTTTCATTAAACACACTTAAAATGTTTTTGTTAGATTAGGTTAGTTTTATTATATCGTAATATATATTAAAACTATCTAAACATTTCCTCTGCCACCTCATTCAACAATTTTTTATTTAACTTTCTATTATAATAATATTTAGGTTTTTAATCCCTTAAAGACCGCCTTTGGTCAACAAGAATATTTAATTTGTATTAACTCGGATAAACTCGTACGAATGAATTTTCGGATGAATTCATATCCAATGTAACCGCTACTTAAAGGGCCGTTTACAAAACGCGGATACTATTAGGAGAGGGAAGGTTGTCAAAAATATCACGGTTTTGTCACGTCAGGGGGGGGCGTATGAGAGCTGGCGTCACGTGACAGATAATTAATGAAAATATATACAGTATGTTAAGACTGCTGCGCAACTGAGAATGTTAAGAACATGGAACATGCGCTTGTCATAAGGAACGAATAGGGTTTCACGGGTGTCAGAAACTCCAATCAATCAACAAGGGGGGTTAATAAATAATCACATGATATTTAGGGCGGCACAATCAAATGTCGCGGAAAATAACTTATATTTTGCGTCATGCGTTTTGTGAACGGCCCCTAACTCGATTCAACTATAAAACTCAGTTTAAAGTCAGTTCGTAAAACTGGCCACAAATCTTTGATTTTTCAAAATTTTAAGCCAACTTCTATTAGAAATTATGGAGAATTGATATTTTTGGTATATTTTTACCCGACTACGAAACTACGAATCTAAAAAAAGAGGGTTCTGTGTTTAATAGTTCAAGTATGTATGTTATTTTGTTCCCTTGTATAAATTGTTGAACCTATTTTAACAAGTAAGGTGTCATTCGATTTGTTTTGCTCCAGAATATATTCTAGGGACTATATGAGGTTACAGGAAATCCAATATGGAGAATCAAAATTCTAACTGATAATATTATTAAATCGATTTACTATAATTATATTCTAAAAATAAACCTAACTAATTGTAATTGAATATTGAATAACTGTCAGAGTGTCGATGAAAGGTTCTCGTGAGATTTGATTTCGCAGTCGGTGTGTGAATTAAGGTAGTTAGACAAATCTGTTAGATACCCGAAACCCATTTGCTTAAATAAAAAAAATAAAAATAATAGGAACCACAATGAACGAAAACTACTATTTTAAAAGTAAAAAATCAGTTAATATCACATTGTTTCCTCGTTAGTTTATTTGGTGTTTTCTTTATTTCATATTTTTTCGGTTAGGAAGTACAATAATTAAAATTATTTTTTTTAAAAAAACCGGAAGAAATTTGAACTGTTTTCGAACAAAAAAGTGTCCATTTTGTTATCTGTTTTGGTAACACCGTTTAGGGTACATTGGATTATGTAGTTAGGTTAATTATTTCTTGTCATGCTTTGACTCCAACGTACCAAACGGTTCCTTAGTTATTATGAAACTTTATGCTTTTTACGATGCTCTTTACGCCTCTCTGGCTGTTCGGGACCGGGTAAAGCCTTCATTTCTCGGAAATCAAGCTGGAAAGAAATTTCATGCAAACACATATTCAATAAATAGGTAAAATTAAATTTGCTAAAATAGGTTAGTCAACTGACAAGTGACAAGTGTCGATTAGAATAAAGGAATGTGCAATGTTAATGTAAAAAAAGTAAAAGAGCTACTATCAAAAAGCTGCTTTATAAAAAAAAATTAAGTACAAAATAGCTATAATAAAAAATAATGTCCTTAAAAACTAAAACTAACGTATGCTATAAAATTCGAGTGCTCGGTAAGGTGGAATGTGTGCCAATAAATCAAACAACTTTTGGTAACAATTTCTCATAATATTTTGATTAGCATTCTGTAAAAAAAGCATTTCCAAAAAGAATAAAATTAAGCAAAAGTGTGCGGGGAATTCAATCTGTCTACCTTAGAGACAAATACCGGGGAACTATCATTCAAAATACTTACCAACATTTCATCGTCGGGCACGCGTGACAACAGATCCAAAATTTCATTATTCGGCACTGAATGGGGTCTTAATATTCGCCGCGTGAATTTATTAATACCCCATAACATTAATAAATATCGAATAGGAACGAAATATAGGACGATTGATGCGCCAATTAGTAGGCCAATGGCAATCCATGATAAATAAGGAACAGTAAAATTGAATATACTGAAAGAAAAGAGTACTTTTTTAAAGTTATAGATCATTTTTTTTATATACATATTTTATATTTTTTTAAAATATATTTTTAAGGGAGGTAACAGTCGAGGTTTGCAGTCGTCTTCTTAAAAGGCAGGAAAACGCAGGAAAATCTATATAAGCATAGCCGGATGGAGGATAAAGGAAGTGGCAGGAAGGGGAGGAACTATGCGATATTCATTTGGAATTGTGAAGGGAAACTTATGAAAACTTTATAAGTAGTCAGCAGCACGGATTGAATTTAAAAATACCAATTCAAATAGCAGTCTTGGGGGTAGCGGCGGGCTACGGATTGGAAGATTTGTGTTTGCAGCTATCTTTTTAGAGAACAAATATTCTAGTGTGAATTGTGAAAGGAAACTGTGAAAGAACAAGTATAGTTAACTACGAGGTTCGAACCTCAGTCTACAACTTCGAGTATTAATGAAGTTTAGAAAAGTTTTCCAAATAATACAAATTCTTACTTTTTAACGCTTTCGCCTAACGATGCGATATAGCCAATATAATTTTGTACACTGGCCGTAACTTCTTGTATTGCTTGTAGCCGTTCTTTAAGACTTTTCTTCTCCTCCTGTGAATCAAACAATTAAGCATACAATTTTGAAGCCGAACACCTCCCGCACAAAAAATTACTACCTTTTCTTTATCATCTTCTTCATCATCGTCCACCTCTGAATCTTCACCATGTTCAGCAACCACCGGCGCAAATCCCCCAGTCAATGATTGGACAATATATTGTTTTAAAAAGTACAAAAGCGCAAAAACGGGTATCATAAAAGGCTCAAAATAGTAGCACAATATTAACCAGAATACTAAAGCGACAAAACTTTGCAACGTTGACTCCCATTCAAAACAGTTTTGTAAGAGTTTGCCTAATTCGATGAAGTGGATTGCGATGGCTTTCAGTCGGAGAACGTTCCGAACAAATACTTGCCGTTTGAATTTTATTTCCGGCTGCATATATTTCTCTTCTTTAGGATTTAGCGTACGAATAGCAGCTCGAATCTACAAAAAAAAGAAAGATTTTTTAACCAAATTCCTTATTTTTAGTCATTTTTGAACAAATGATTTACCGGATTCCATAAAACGGTCATTTCGAGTAATATTTGAGGATTGGCACCTTTGGCTCTACTTCGAAGCTTCTTGTCTTTCAATGGAAACCAGCGTCTCTCACCATTTCGAATTCGTAACAGTGGAATGACTACTTTACCAAGAAATTCAACTTTATGATCACGATCTTCGTCAAATACAGTGATCTCAAGGAAGTTATTAATGTCTTTCACATTGCTAAAATAAAAAAGATAACTTGTTTGATAGATGTTACAGGGTCAAAGAGACCTCAGTGAACTTACAAAGTAAAAATTTTATTCCAGCAAGGTGATAATGTCTTATATTCTGTTTGGGTTTGCAGGCGAGCGTTACCTAACTCTAGCACACAGAATGGATCACTTTTACCCCCAAGATCAGCCGCTGCCAGACCGGTGGCTCGAAAAACTTTCACCGTTAAGTGACCAATGTCACGTAAGTTATGAAAGGTTCGATGCCATGCCTAAAATAGAAGACGGACGGAAAATATTTCAAATAACTTCGAACTATTCAGTATACCTACATATCTGGCTTCAATTCTGGCTCGATCCTCAGGATTTTCTTCGTACGATGTTAAATCAGAAATCGTTTCTGAGGCAGTAGTTCCACTGATAGTTAATAAAAAATATAAAGAACCGGCTCCTTCTTCCAAATCTTGCCAAAATCCATGCGTTATTTCTCGTTCCATTTGCGACAGATCGATTGTACATCGTCCAATATAATCCTCCCGAGATTTCGCTTTATCCCAAACGGTAACTTCCAATTGTTGGTCACCGTCATCGTATAAATGGAGATCAAATTGTTCTAACCAACGTGGGGACGTTGATCGCCAAAAAACCCTGCTTTTATATTTCTCGTTACCTAATCTAAATAATAAACGAAATTATTCAAGTCTTCTAGATTTTTAGAATATTTTTTTTTTAGCGTACCTAAATTTGACATACGTATCAGCTAGATTCGCATCTGGATCGATAGATGGAAGATTTTTCCCTTCAACTAAGACTAACGTGACCACCGAACTCCAGATTTGTGATTTTAAACGTCGGTTAACGTCGGATACTTTGGCATTTTTTTGAAAATACTGTAAGAAAAAATTGATTCAGACATTTAGACTAGGACTCAAGCGTATAAATTAGTAAGAAATTCTAACCAGAAAGAAAGGATTAATAGAGACTGCGTCTTGGTTGCACTGTAAAATGTTTCACTGATAAAAAGATTTGAAAAATGTTATGAAAGAAAGATTTATAAAATCTTAAGTGTGTAATTTCTTTCAAAAATTCTAACTGAATCTTATAAAAAGAATGTTCTAGAATATTTGCGTAATTACGTTAAAAATTACATTGATTACATTAGATTTCTATGGTGTAAACTGCAAGTAAATTTATTGTTTATGTCATAATATAGTTACTATTATTAATTAAAGTTTTTTCGAGCCAACCATGCATACTGATATTGCCATCTTTGAAACTAAAGCAAATTCGTCTGTACATTAGAGGAACAGGAGCTATAAAGCTTCTGACTATAACAGTCAGTTACTGCCACTGGTATCTACAACACTTATTGGAACAATTTTTTGATTATCAACGGTTTGGCCGTAAAAAAATGGAAACTCTTAAAAAAAAACTCAGCCTGTACATGCCATTTCTAAAATACGCAATGAATTTCTAATATAAACTTGTTATGGACACTAATAGTATTACCTGCTGTACTTTTTGACTTCGTTCTTTAATCTTATTCTTAACTTTCGTCTCAAACTCCTCAATTTTTTGTTTCAACGCTTCCTCATGCAATTTCGACGGTTTCGTATCAAGAATATCGCTCGCCACCAGTTCCGCAATTGTATACATTCGATCCCATACACGATTCCGTAATTTCCGATTATTAACCGTCTTTGTAATTAAACTATCTTTACGATTTAGTTTTTCCACATCAAAAATTTTATTCTCGTTCAGTTCAGTAAAATCGAGTGAATGGTATTTCTTTAAATTTTCCTTATCCTTTTCGTTTAATTCGTTCGTTGATTGGTCATGATTTTGTTCGGTGGTTAAATTTGTCTCGGATGTCGAACATATCGAAGGTGATAGATTATCTTCGATCGATGAAATTGATATGTCATCGTTACTGGTCTCTTCGGAATCGGATACAATCTCTAGAAGGCCCTTATGTGATATGCAATCGACAAACTCGTCTTCGGTTGTTAGAATTTTTTGATTTTGTGCGGTCGGGGTCGTCGGAGTCGTTACATTGTTGGGTATGTGATTTTGGGTGGTGGTGGACTCTTTGTTGAATTCTTTCGTTTCTTTGTGTTCGTTGTTAACTCGTTTATCGAGTAATAAACGTTTGGTTCGCAATTCAAGTAAACGTTGTTTTACACGATCGCGAAATATTTGCTTTATGTCACTCATTTTTAAAATTAGAGTTTTTATCGTAAATACAAGATGTGTTCGTCGTGTTTGCATTTCATTGCTTTTAAAAAAATAATTAAAAATTCACAAGTTTTTGTTTGTTTGCTTCAAATATCGAGAATTTTGTCACATTTTATTATTTATAAACGTTACCTAAATAACTGGTTCATAGTAAGCACAAACATTATTTCATTCTGGAAGATCACTTAATATGAGTACGTCAGATTTAATCTTAAATCTATTATCATTATTTTATTTGGTTAAGCCAAGGGTCGGCAAGTTGCGGCTGTTTTAATGCACTATTGCAACTTTTTTTAAATTAGCAAATAATATATGTATTTTTTTGAACAAGCATTTTTGGATAAGGATTTTATCAAAAGTAAACTAAGAAATCAGCTGAACTGTGTAAGTCTGTCGTCTTGTTTGAAGTATACGTTATATATATTAAATTTTGATAAACCTTCTGAGTAATCTGAGCGTTGGCCGTATGATTTTGACTGGTATCGAACATCCAGTTAGTTTTTGAAAAAAATGAAAGGAGATAGCATAACATTTTGATGAAATTATGGCAGCAATCGAATTAATAACCTAATTAATGTTCATTAAGGCGCATTGCTTGAACTGACAATCGCTTTTGTTATCTAAATAAATTAAACTTTAATTTATACATAATCTATATTGTGCAGTATTCCCAAACATCAACCCAAATAATGCATAATTATATAACCTAAGTCCCAAATACTCTCAAAATTTCAGCGAGATGGGACTAGTATTTACTAAGATATCGACATTTAATGGGATTTCATGGTAATACGGTGGTTACCATTACTCCAATTGCGATGAAATTCATAGAGGATCATCTATGAACCGAATCGCACAATTTCGAAAAATTGCTTCAGAAACGATCGAATAGTTCCACATAAACGGACAGACAGACAGATACGAAATCAAAAATTGTTCAGAAAGTTCTAAAATGTAAAATGCGCGTAAAAATTTTCATTTCCGATGGAAAAAATTTTCATATTTCAAAAGTGACCAGCACTTTCGCTACTCCAAGTCTTGGAAGCAAAAAAACACGGTTAAGGTTTAATTTTCAAAAACGTCAATGGCTCTTTATAAAAAGAGGTTACCGACCCTTGGCTAAGTAAAGTCAAATTTACTTGAACTTTTATTAATATATTTCCCATATTATGATAAAAATTTTCGCAATTCAGAAACTAAAAATCGAGGCTTTGTTTCTTATCAGAATTTACAGTCTCACTCAGCTTACTAGAGGAGGGCCTTTCCGTCTTTATAACAATATTTAAAGAAGGAAAACCTTTGAAAGAGACTTTGAAGTTTTAGTTTGAATAGAATCGTATCTACTAATCACTGAGCTAAGAGGTCTACAGATAAATAGAAGATTCTAATTCTTTCTTGAAAATTAGATATTTCTTTAATTTTGCGTTTAACTGTAAAAATAATATACCCATGCCATCAATTATTGAATAAGTTAATAAACTTTGATTATTACTTATTAATAATTCAATTTCTTTTATTTATTTAGTTCGGTTGAAGTAAAGTCACTGACCGATAGCACACTTCCTAGACAGACCTTGTTTCCACCTGAATTGTTCGCGGAATCTGTAGCTATTCGAAAGTGCATTAACAAAGTGCAAATAATTCAAGAGTTTAATAAATATATTAGTTTAATCAAATCCTTGAGCTACTGATAATTAGAATAGAATGATTCATTAATTAGTTAATATTACAATTGATTTTTATAAAAAAATATATAGAAAATGAAAAATGGTTTTTGTGATTTAACTGATAAGGTTTGGATAGGATATTAATAACTTTTCGGCACGAAAGTTGTTGCGTATTGCATGCATGCCTAGACTCTATACACAATACCTCAGAGACCTTATGAATAATATTCGTTTTTTTAATTATTGTTATTAGTTACTCATCCTTCTTCGCCTCCTGACCCTCCCTTCTTCGTCAATATTGTTTAGTATTATTAAAAATGTATAATTTACATACCAACACTGTAGTTAGAGTGACTTTGAATAAAAACTGCTTCATTACGAGTGGTCAGGACTGGATTAGTAAAAATTTTTTTACTGGGACTATTTTTTAAATATTCTCGATGAAGACTCCGAATGGATAGAGGTAATAGCGTATTTACAGGGATCTAACTGGGCTACAGCCTGAGGCAGCAAATATTCTAAAAAGAATTTTGTCATTTTGATAGTAAAAATGAAAAGTTCACATCTAAATTACCCTAAGTCAGTCAATGACCCTAACTCAAATCACTCTCTTAACTTCTTCGCTACCAATGTACAATATATTGTACATCAAATTTAGGTTATTTTAACATTATTTTTTAATTGAGAAATAATTAAAGACTTCTTAATATTATTTAAAATTACTAAATTACGCTTGTTTAAAGACGTAAGATTAAAATTTTTAATTAAAATAAACGCTTATTTAAATCTTTTGTACAGTATGCTGAACAAAAGTATGCTCATTGACGTTTAAAAATTTTTAAAAATTAGTAGCGAAGAAGTTAAAGCTTGATTTAAGAAAAAAGATTTTTTTTAATTTGATGACGTCATCAAGTTTACTAAAATTATCTAATGCCTTAAAAGCCGTAAATAAAATGATAAAATGATGGAATTGGAAGCGAATTACAAGTTTTTAAAACTGAAAAATTAAAAAAAAAAATATTGTGTTTGCAAGTGTTTATGAACCCTTTCAAACATTTTATGTATCCTGGTGGTTTAAACTTGGCTTTCAAACAGAGCTTTCAATAATTACTTACTTAAGACTTGAAAAAAGTTGTTTGAAACCTCTAAAATTTTTCATCATATTTCGTATTATTTTTATGATATTTTCAATAATAATTTTTGCAATTAGTTATAGTCCAATGTAAACTTAACAGAAGCTTATTGTTGGTTTAGCCAAGAAATTACACAAAGATTCCAAAAATTCTTTCGAAACATTTAACGAAAATATTTCTAGTCTATTTTCCCCTCAAAAATGATTTTTGCATTATTTCGCAAATGAATCGCGTTATCCAAACATTTGGAATCGATTAGGTTTTTTATTATTTTAATTTTTAGAAATGAATTATTACTAAATACCTATCATATTTTTAATTAGAATGGAACGAAAATATTTATTTATTTAAAGAATAATTAATTTTTCATTTTAATAATGAAAGAAATTTGCATAAATTAGCCAGAATTTATGTTTATGTAATAAATTATTTCAGTTGTGCGATATTCAAATTTATTTCAAGAGCATCTGTCATAACAAAAACATATTTCGCGGTAAAGCTGTACAAACAAATATTTTACAAATTTTTCTCACTCTAGCAAACTTACATTTAAGTATTTTACATAAGTACTTTGAATTGAACATAAATATGTATAAAACTTTTTAAATAGAAAAATAAATTTAAACTGTTTGTTTTAAAAATAAACCCTTTGATGACAAAAAAGATTTTACCAAAATTGACAATTGTGGAGATTATGGTATACACCTCAGATTTCCGTGAAAATTTAGTATGTCGTGCAGCTCAGTATGCTGACCAAGAATATATGTGTATACTTGCTGGGCGCGGAAAACATCTGCAAGACTACTTCAACGGACGTAAAGACATTTTTCGTCTTGGAAATTAACTAAACTAACCGAACCTAACTTAACCTAACCCACCGACTACTAATTTTTAGATAATAAGCAATACAAAATTGATTCAGTTATTCCAATGTTTAAACATAAAAAACTACCTATCTGTAGTTATGTTTTCCGCGCCAAATTGTATATATGTATATTCTTGATCAGCATATTGAACTGCATAACATATTAAATTTTAAAGGAAATTGGATGTGTGTACTACAATCTGCACAATTATCATTCCGGTCCAATTCCATCGTACTGAAAAATTTTAGTGAACTTGATAACGTTATCAAATTAAAAAATTTGTTTTTCCCAAATCAAATTTTATCGAAGTGATTTGTATTAGGGTAATTTTGGGGTATACTTTTCATTTTTCCTATCAAAATGACGAAATTCCTTCTAGAAATATTAGTCACTCTTGTAGTTTGCTTCCTAGGGCTATAAGCCACTTATCACCCTTGTAAATATGTCACTGACTGTAGACTAGGAATATTTATATGTATACGTACAAAGGTGGAGCTAACAGAATAAGGACGAGATACTTTTTAAAGTGTTTTGAACTGTGAAAAGAGGACAAAATTTATTCCAGAAAGAGCTTATTTTTCTTGAAAACAATAAATAATAAAAGAATTGTGAAAATTTTTTTTAAAGCTTTTAAAAAAAAAGCTTTTTTGTGTTGTATGACTTCTTCGGAAAATTGAAAACTGAAGTTTTTTTATAATTATTTTATTATTTTTCCTCTGATTTAAATTGTTAATTTTCTCGAATTTTATCAATTACATGCAAAAATTTTCAAGTACCTACTTCACCAAACGGTCAAGGTTTCTAAAATAAACATTTTTGACAAGTTGATACCTCTTATCTTACATTATGTATTATTTAAACAGTAAACAATTCAAATTCACAGATTTCCTGCCTCCAAATTAACCTCACTTCAACAATTAATAGTTTATTATAAAATCACATTGTTAAATATTCGAAATTTTAAATTTCACATTTTTATTATTCCACCCACACATTTAAAACAAAACCAACATTTTATCAACACTTGAACGTAGCCTTATTACTCGTACTGTCAAATAAATTCAATTACATATTCACGAAAAAAGTGACAATCAAAACAAACGAACCAATGTGTGATACGATAACAATAAAATACAAACTGAAATAATTCAATAAAACAAAAGAAAAAAAAAATGATTTGATTATTTTAAATTAAATTTGTTAAACGAAAACAACACTTGCATTATTCATCACAACACATTAAATCACTTGAAACAAATTGTGTAACTAACTGTAATTGTGCCTGTTGTATGTAGATATAATTTTCTTTCCATTTGGACGTCGTTAATCTCCGTTATTAAATAAACAAATTCCCTCCATTTTCTTTGATTTGTCAATTTAAATTCATAGCCGGTTTGCGTGTAAGTTTATGTTTTATTTGTTAAATAATTGTATTGATTTCTATGTGAAAAAATGAATCAAAATGTGTAAATAAATAACATTTAATCAGTTTTTGATTGTTTTGTTTACGTCTGTGTACATTGTAAGATAGTGTTTTGCAAAATTAGGTAATATCATCGTAACTGGTAAACTTCACGTGTAGAGTATGGTTATGATATCGATTTTTATCGTCAAGCTTGTATACGTTGTATACTATGTATGTTGCATACAATAATGTAAAAAGAAAGCAATGTCAGTGTGATACAGTCGACTCAAGAATTTCCGTCCATTGTTTTTGGTATTTTGATAAAATAAGGATTAAAATTAGTGGCAGAACAAAGACATGTAAGGAATAGCAGAAATTGGATTAAAAACTATTCGGGAAATGGAAGATAAACTCTATTCGCAATTTTGAACAATGTGGAAATCACCGACTTTAAGAGCTATACTATCTAAAAACCGGGACAGACTTCCACAACCATTTATGTTTCCAATAGATGTGAAGAGAGGAAAAATATGTTCTTTGAGCCAGAAACGGATGTCAATGTGACGGTCTATGTATAAAAGAGTACAGAGTGTACAGGTAGTCAAAAACTACGTGTAATTGACTACCATTGAAATATAAAAATTGGGCTATATAAAAGTTTGGTAACGTTGCTAGATAATGAACTACTGTTTCAAAGTAATAAACAAATTCAAACAATTAGATAACGACATTTATTTTATATTGTCTAGTCTGCTTAATTTATCCAGAGTATACTTGATGTCATTTTATTCCAATCCTATGGTCTTAGAATAAAATTAACTTGGAACTTATTCCGGACATTTGTGTGAAATACATATGGTCTTGGTTGAATTTTTTGTAAAATCAAGACCAAGAGTATAAGACTCTAATGAAAACAAAAAAGCAAGACTCTTGCTAAAATATGTATAAGAGATACTAGAGATTTACCAAATATTATTAATAGAATTTTAAAAAAATCTCCAATTAGTGATAGTGATCATGTAACTTCTGAACACTTGACCAATCGAGATCATATTTACACAACTTATTTATCTTGTCGAGACAAGGGCTCGTATTTAAAAAAGAAAAAAACTCATTTACAATCCAAACTCTTCTGTCCAGACTTTCTTATACAGAGACTCAAATCAAATCAGACTTATCACGCCGGAAAGGGTAGAACAACGTCTGCCACGCCAACTAATTAATCAGTAATTTATTAGAATTTTTGATTTCTTAAAAATCTCCATCGCAACAAAATTTAAAAATGCAACAGTGAACAGTTTTGCCCTTCTAGGATTTTTAAGCAAATCTAAGACTAAGATTATGTATATGTCAACAAGTTCAAGTTTTTTAGTGCAAGAACAAAATTTAAGACTAAGTTTACTTAGGGCCAGTATATGTATATCAGTTTCATAGTTGTTTAAATTACATGTAACTTGGAGGGCTCTAAATATGACAGATAAGGATTTTCTTAGAAAAGTCAACTGAAAATCTAATTCGAAGTATCTATTTGCAACAAATCCTTTACATGCAGGGACACAAGTATTCCACTTTGGGATCTTATCAATCAAATCATTAGCTGTGATTTGCATTTGAAATTTTATTTGAGTCCAAAACTTGGAACGTTATTTGTTTTTCCGGAAACTCGAAACGTTACTGTACTTGTCATGCATGAGACGCTTTAATAGATTTATATTGCCGTTACGGCCAGCCATGTTTATAAACATGTAGAACATGTACAAACACAGGATATAGTCAGTTCGTTCTTCACAGTAGTCTCTATTTGTAGGTCAGGTCATAAAAATGTCATTATTGATTGAGAAAATATAAATAGAAAAATCTAGGTTAAACAAATTATTATCCGAGACGAAGGTACAAAAAAGAGGTAACCACTATTGGGTGGAACCTTTCTAGTGGCATTTATCTGAAAATACTCTCACTTTATCAGTGCAACGACGAGTCTCCGAATTAATGATTTTCCAGCTTTTCTAGGTCATCGGATAAGGAGGTTAACATCAACACACTTATTCAATATTTGGCGGCAAACTTTTATTATCCTACAGGTGAAATATTTTCTTGAAATTACTTACCTGTTCTTTGTCCTCTTGTGTCCGAGGCCATAACGTCACCGTCATAACAATTTCCCCCAGATACGTATTTGGTTTCGCCGGATCCCGTAGCTCTAAAGTGACTTCAGTTGTTCGCGCTAAATCGATCGTCCTTAAATCCAAAATGGCTGCACCCATAAAATCATCCTACAACACACAATTGAGATAAAATATCCAAAAAATATATTTCAAGAAACAATGAAATGTACCTGAAGTCCCCAGTCATAATCGAAGACTTTAATTTGAATGGGAACAAATGGATCTTCAATTGGGATCGTGAAACTTTCATCCCACACTGGATTTAAGTCTCGATACACGGTTCGAGATTTGTAGACCAGGCGACCGCCAACTTTGAATTTAACGTATGGATCACTTGTACCTGGTGGAGTATTAATAAAATTGTGAAATTGTTTCGGGAGGATTTTTGAGCAAGAATTTTCAATTCCATACCACTTTTATCCATCGCTGCTAGGCTACTCCCTCGTTTAAGGTGTACGCGTAATTGGAAGAACGAATGTTGACGCAGTGCTGCCTCTCGTCGCCGTGTTGCCTCATCCTGCGCCTGAAAAAAATTTTAGAAATTCAAGTTATAAATACATTGTTAGAGAAACTACTAAATTTAGAATATTACTTTTAAAACAAATCAATAGAAGTGATTTATTATTCAAGGAGAAGACGCGTGAAAATTTGCAATAACAAGTGTATTTTAGTACGCTTGGTACTAAAATTGAAAATTATCTACTTTTGTTGAATATTGGATGAAGTTTGTAACCTTGTAAAAAGATTGAAAACTGATAAAATGATAAAATAGTTCGAAAAATTTAAAAACTTAGCAGCGGAACAATCCAAATTAATATTTTCTACAAGAACTGTATTTACGCGCAAGCTATCTAGGTTACAGAACGACAAGAAAAAAAAACTTTAAAAATTTTAGTTAAATTTTGAAAATAAAAAAAAGTTGTGTTTTAACGCTGTGGTTTGGTCAATCTTCTAATCATAAAAGACGACCCCGGACCCCGGAGTTACTTTGTTATAAGACTCTGAGTTGTCAGAAGAATTAAAAATTAAAGATAAGGAATGTTACTGATTTTATGTCTTTTATGTCTGATTTAGTTACGTAAACCAAATATATATATATATATATATATATATATATATATATATATATATATATATATATATATATATATATATATATATATATATATATATTATGGTGCGAACCGTACCAGGGAGGAATATTATTGAAATTAAAAATTAACTTGCAAAAAACGTATTTTAACGCAAGTTTTTCTATTTTTATCGAATTTCTGTTTATCAACCCGGTATATTTATATATATATATATATATATATATATATATATATATATATATATATATATATATATACCGGGATGATAAACAGAAATTTGATAAAAACAGAAAAACTTGCGTTAAAATACGTTTTTTGCAAGTTAATTTTTAAAATTCAATAATATTCCTCCCTGGTACGGTTCGCACCTTAAATTCAACCTAGCGGTCTATAAATCGTAAATAAGGCCCTGGTTTTTCTCTGAGTTATTCCTGCGAAATTTTTTCGACAAACGACACAAAAATGTTAAAGAGAAAAATTTTAAGACCGATAGAACTAAAAGATGAACTATCTAATTTCCATTTGCAGAAAATACGAGAAAATATATATACCCTACATTCTTGTCTACTTTATATAAACATAATTATATTCTTTATCACTTAATATTGGCCCACGTTTTATCGATTCGATATACACTATAGAAAATAAGAAATAAATTAAAAGATTCATTACCTTAGTCTTTTTAAATATCATTTCAAAAACTTTAATTAAAAATGTCCTCGTGACTTGAACTAAACGTTTCAATAAGTTACACATATTTCACCTGACTAAATATAGTAATTTTGGAAGAAAAATAATAGGCAGGTAAATTTATTTCAGTGATTGTGTCTGCATTATTACAGGTAAAATCAAATTTGACCTACTGCTGTTAGCAGGGCCGGCCTGACCAAAAGCGGGGCCCGGTGCAGAGTTGACTTGCGGGGTCTTTAAATCAATTTCGTACCACAAAATAACTACTGTATTGTAAAGGGTAGAATGAACTACATGGAAACAATCTGGCATTTTTGAACGAATGGCAGATCCTTATGGAATCACGACTGTTCAACCAAGTTATCGGGATAATATTATGTTTTCAGCACTTATAGAAAATTTCAATTAATATTAAACTCTTTGAACGAAATGCACGGTTGCTCTTATTTTATAAGGTTATCTGATATTGCAATAAAAGATCGCATATATTAATATTCAATTTTTATTTCGTTTTCGTAAATATTTTATCATAAGGTCACTGTTTAGTTATTCCATAATAAAGGTCATTAAGGGCTTAGAAAAAAAATCGGCTATTTAACAGTGATCATTAAACTTTTGGTCTATATACTTGTCAAACTTCATCCTAAAGGTTGACGTAAAAGAAAAAATACCAATATGTTAGAATATGCTAAAATGACGATGGAGGAGTCCAAATAATGTTTTTAAAAGTAGCTGGAGATATAGGAACAATATTTATACGTGATGAAGATGTGTCTGATGTACCATATGCGAATATTAGTACTTTACCTAATCCCATCTTGAAAATCAAAGGAGATTGTACGTATTACGAATTTTTACGTGAGATGATGTGTTCGAAAAAGATTAAATGTTGATAAAAGAAAATATTTTCTGTTATGTTAAAGAGGGGTTTGTCTATTTGGTAATTTTTTTTAGAAATACTAATAAATAACTCATATTTCGTCTAAAATATCCTCTGGTTTCGTATTCGTAACACCTGAAATAGATTTATCTTTTAATAGAATAATAATTTTCTGACATTTGTTTAGTATTTGTGTGGGAAATTTCATCCTTTATGGCTGTTTTATTTTAAACTATAGGTTACTTAAGAAAATTCGCTGAATTTCACATGTGTAAGATCGGTCAACAACTGGAGGAAAAATCGTAACGCGCAAAACGAGTACTTTTTGACTTGCATTGTGTTTTTATATGAGGATTTAATCATCATTATTTTATAAAAAAGAAATAAAACTAAAAACGCAGAACATAAGATCCGAAACGATGGAATGACCGTCATATCACCATAATTTAGATTTATAGCAATATTATTCGAATTCGATAGATTCTTGACTAATGCTAAATCTGGAGTAATTTTATTATCTTCAATCCTAACAAATAACTTTCTGTAGATAATGGAATTTAGTAATAGTCAAATTGGTAATTTTGAAATAGTAACGAAATATGCCGGGTAAGTACAATTCAAATAAATTATTTAGCAAAATCTTAAAAAACATACATATCTGTAAAATTGTGACAGTGGAATACAAAACTCGACGACAACTTTTGATTTCATTAAATAAATCAATATTGTTTTGCAAAGGTTATATGTAAATTTTTGATTTTGCGCAATCAACCAGCGGCGCGGAACCTTCAGAAATGCAGACCCTGGTGGGGTCGCACCGGTTGTACCGCCCTCGAGCCGGCCCTGGTTGTCAGTACACTATGGCGACACTTAGATCATTTTCAATTATTATATAAAATAATTAACAAATATATATGAATCGTATACTCTTCTACATCTTTTTCAAAAGTAAGAGAATTTCGATTTTGATTTACAGAACATAATTTCTAAGTGCGTGTTGGGCACGCATTAAGCCAGGATTTCAAAATTCCAAAGTAGTTAGAGTTTTTTACAGTTTTTAGGATAAAATATAAAATATTTGAGTATATTATTATGGTTTGCCATGGCAATAGATAAATATATGTATTCGACAATGTTATTTACATATTATTATTATTATTATATATCACTATGCGGACCAGTTACGTGATAATTTGATTCCTCATATTTCCTTTAGAGAAAAATATTTTTTTAAGAGTATTAACTATAGTTCAGCGAACAAACGCCTATGTTAGTGTATGACACTAACCATTAGGTAACACCATGAAATATGTAATAGCCAGGAATGATAATCTGATTCAATTTCCGGAATTTTCCCTAATGATTTAATCTTGATTTCTTAAGGGATGATTTCTTAAGGGAAGCCAAAGGGGGCCTCTAAGGGAATACAAGGGGGGCCCCAAGAGAATAGAAGAAATTCCAAATTTGTAAATTTCTTGGTCACCGCTTTTTATTTTTGCCGGAAGGGTGGTATTTCCGTAAAATTAGGGCGGCAAAGACTGACAAGCAAGAAAAAAAGGTCGCCGCTTTTTGTTTTGGCAGAATTTTTTGTTTTTGTCCGGGGCGGCGTAGGGGCCCCGAATGTACTTCCTGCCCCGGGACCCCTAAAGACCTAGTTACGGCCCTACTTTGAAGCCCCCTATTTCACAAATGAAAACTAGTAGAAGGAACCTGAACTTCATTTTAAAAGCCCTTTGTAACAGTACGATATGATACTTGGAAAAAAAGCTACATCACCTTTTTCCAATACGGAAAAGTAGCTTAAGAGCTGTACATATGCAAAGTTTTATGTTCATACTTCGAAAGATGTACGAATTATAGGGGTATGGCAGACGGACGGACAGACAGACATGACAAAATTATAAGGATTCCGAAATTTTCTCTTCAGGAGTTTAAAAAAAGCAAGAATTGATTGTCCCATTTTTAGAAAGTATCAAAAAAAGTATTCTATCTCCAAAAAGAGATGCCATAATTTAGATTGAAAAGAAAAATAAAGCTTTACAGCTCGTTTGATCAATTGGATGCATCAGCTGGAATTATGTAAATAATCTTAAATTTTCAAGAGAGGTTAACAACATTGTATCTAGGCCAATGAACTTACGCTTCTGTTACAAATTGAACAATATTTATAATAGGTTAGAAAATTGTCTTCATCAATAAATTATAAAAAGGTTAATTTAATTAGTGCCAACCTTATAAAACACGATGAAAAATAAATTATGAATAGCCATTTTATTAAATGTCAACAATTTCACCAGAGAAATCAGAAAATTCCTCTTAAACACGTTCATAACAATCTGAAATGTGAACAAAATTAGGAAATTCACAAAAGATTAAAAAGATGAATATTTTATTAATAGAATTCATTTCTAGATGAATTTTCCTTATGTTCATATTCTCGGCGCTTTATTAATAAGAAGAAAAGCAGAGGCGAGACCATAGGAATGGGACAGGGGGTGGTTTTTTGTTTGTGAACACGCTTGAATAGAGAAGAGGACAAGCTTGGTTTTTATATTGTTTGCATTTCTCGACTATAGGGTGAAAAATAGGATGAGTTTATTGGGTGTGTAAACGCACACACGCATGTCCTTTACCAACGTCCACTAAAGAAACGGTTGTAAATTTATAAGGCAATATGTTATCAAAAGAATATTTTGAATAAAAACTATATTGTCGGAAAAGATAAGAAGCTTCTTGTCTTACTTATGATGTTTTTTACGTTTCCTGAATAAAACTAAGGAAAAATAAAATATTAGAGATTAGAGGACACGTAATGTCATTTCTTATTTTCAGATGCTGCGTGCGTGTCAGTTTTCTCAGGAAAATATGAAAATTGTTTATATAAAAACATTTTTGCAATCAACATTCGGGAAACAGAAATATTTCAATTTATTATTTTTTTCTTGGAAGAGACAAAACTTGTTTCAGAGACATTACCAACACTCGAAAGAATGAATTTTATTTTCATTTTTTTTCTTTTTTTTTCTAAACGAGACATTAGTCGAAGAAATAGGAACTAAGAAAAATACTGGCGAATCAGGAATATTTCTAACCGGAATTTTGTCATTTTGATAGTAAAAATGAAAAGTTCACACCAAAATTACGGAAACGAATTATTATATAGGTTTTCGAAGTCGTTCTTTTTATTTTTACTAAACCTAAGCATGTAGGACTTTAATATTGATTTGATAATTCATCTCACAATCAATAATTTGGGTGCAAAATTTTGATTTTTATCACAATGACAAGATTTGAGCTCGAACCCAGGATCTCTTGGTAACTAGCCGAGTGCCTTACTCCCTAGGCCACACGATCCTTGTTCGAAAGCTACTCCAGTTCGATAACAATAATAATATCTTAAATTGAAATACATGTACAAGTTAAAGCTTCATCAGACCTATTAAGAGCCAGTAAGGGCCGTTTTCATAATCAAATTTACTTTAACTAAAGTAACTTTAAGCCTTTGTTTTTAATTTAAAGTAATAATAAATTTGATATGATATTCATTCGTTCATAAGCAAATGTCAATTTTTTAAGGCTAAGCCCTCACTACGTTTTTTTCCGCTCGACGTTTTACCGCGAAAAGTGAAAATGAATTACCAGCGTACACTGCATTTTTTTCAGTAGTAGAATTGGCGGGATTTAAACATCTTTTTTTCATCGTCAGTTACTTAGATTTGTAAAAAGATTTATTTGCCACTTTACCAAGAGTCCAAGACCCAAATTAGGTTTTTTTTTTACCTATAATGCCGTCCAGTTTATTACTATTTTTGAACAAACTTCTCTCCAAAAACAATTTACAGTGTTCTTATCCGAATCGGTGGGAGGGGGGTATTTTGTCTACTTCAGATTTAATTATTCTTTTTCTAATAATTATAATAATTATTCGGGTCACAACTAGTTATTAATAAATTATGTATAATAATTTATTAATAACTAGTTGTGACCCGCGATTTTACTCGCATAAAATTATCTGAAGTATGTATAGATAAAATTTATAGGTCAGTTCAATCATATATTCCAAAATTCTGTGCAAAATCAATTATTTATAGCACTTCACCCTGCTCGCCCAATGACTTTAAAATAACTATCTTCATAATTATTTTGTTAACATGGCTAATTACCGCACCGTAAGAACTTAGTATAGGTACCTATACCAGCAGTTTTAAAATTGTTTCTATTTTAGGCCCTTCAAGGCACCAAGGCCTCAAGAAATTATTTTAACGTTACTTTCATCTTTCACAGAGATCTCAACAGTACTTGAGTAAAAATTTTTTTCAGCTTTTTAATTTGCGCCCTATTTGGTGTAACTGACGGACAATGTAACCATACGTCCATTTAATTTGATTTTCTGAAATTTTGTACAAAATCAGTTCCTTATGTGCTTCGCTTCGCTCGCTCGACGACTCTAAAGTATTATTCATATTTTCATACTTTTAAGTCATATTCATATTTTTATAGCACGTCTAATTTTCATAAAATTTTATCAAAATCATTCAAGTAGTTTAATTAGAGTATAGAGTTGTTTAATTCGATAGCGCTGGAGAATTCATTTCAATTTCACCTTAATTTCAAATCAGATATTCTGAAATTCTTGGCTATATTCATATTTCAATAACATGTCTAATTTTCATACCTTGAGATCTTATCGTAGATAGTTGGATATTCATACTGACAATTTTAAGAGCACTGTAATTTGTGAGACATTTTGAGATCCCAGGGCTCTGGAGAATATTT